>CAUYTI010068277.1:50000-197105 GCA_963575145.1 Galago senegalensis | reverse complement strand
TTTGTCGGAGACATAACCTGCGAAAATCTTCTCCCATTCTGAGGGCTGTCTGCTTGCCTTACTTACTGTGTTCTTGGCTGTGCAGAAGCTCTTTAGTTTGATCAGGTCCCAATAGTGTATTTTTGATGTTGCTTCAATTGCCTGAGGGGTCCTCCTCATAAAATTTTCTCCCAGGCCGATTTCTTCAAGTGTTTTCCCTACAGTTTATTCTAGTATTTTTATAGTTTCATGTCTTAAGTTTAAATCTTTAATCTAGTAAGAGTCTATCTTAGTTAATGGTGAAAGGTGTGGGTCTAGTTTCAGTCTTCTATAGGTCGTCAGCCAGTTAACCCAGCACCATTTATTAAATAGGGAGTCTTTTCCCCACTCAGTGTTCTTAATTGGCTTGTCAAAGGTCAGGTAATGGTAGGTAGCTGGATGTGGTATGGATTGTTGAGAAAGAACCCTCCCTCTGCCTTGGTACCAGGCAAGACTGGTCAGACATGGCTCTCAGTTCTGGCCATCGCACGATGAACGGAAATGGAGGGAAAAGAGACACTAGCAGTGGGCAGGGCTGTGGGCCAGGAATGGGCAAGGCCTGGACTGCAGGAGGGGAGGGGGCAGTGCCAGTCCTTTATCAGCTCACTGTAAAACTCACTGTCCAGCTCACTGGGGACCCACATCAACATGTCACTGGGAGCCACTGAGAGGTGGGCACAGAAGGCCCAAGCAGCTCAGGTGGAGGTGAGCGATTCTGGCTGTCTCCCCAGAAAAGTTTGAGCTAGGCCCCAAAGGAGGGAGGAAGGCTCTCCAGGCTGTGGCTACACAAGTAAGCAAGGGAATGGGCCATTGAGGGTTCCTTGGGGAGATAGCATGTTGCTGGGAGAATGGGGACTGAAGACCCCATTCTTGGCAAAGGAAAGCACCCCTAGAAAAAGAGGAAAACTAAAAAGTAAACTGAGTCAGAACAAAGGAAAGTCAGCTAGTTCACATTTAAGCTAGCCATTGCTACCAAGCTTCCTGCCTTTTCTGAAATTCCAGCCTGTTGGGGATACAGCTTACAAACACCCTGCTGGTCTGTGAGCACTCTGAGGAGAGTAATGGCCATAGAAGAGATTATGGAAAGTCCTAGAAAAAATACCTCTTCTGGGGCACTTCCTGCCCATTAAACAGACAAAGCAGATACCCATGTGGAGATTTTCATTTGCCTGGGGCAGAGACCAAGGGAGTAGTTTGAGCTCTGAGATATGGGCAGAAGAGCTTAGATCCCTTATAGCAGAGGAAAATCCTCTGTGGTGGTGGTGGCAGGAAAATGCCTCCCCCCCAGGGATCCCTCAGAGGAGATTAACTCGGTGGTGTTTTACTCCACAAAGAACTAGTGGAGTTAAATACCTCCCTAGAAATCTATGTGTGTCCTCAAGCAGGAGGCTTTCTCAGTACAAAGCTCAGATTTCAGATTACTGAAGGCCACCCGTCAGGTTAATAATAATAACAATAATAATAATAGGAGCTGATATGATCAATTTGAGAAACTGCTGACATCTTTGTTCCCTCCCTCATCTTACCCTCTGGGCAAATAGACTCCAATAAAATCAGAGTGGAGCAAACCCTCTGGGCCATTGCCGGAATCCCACGATGGGCAATGGACCCCTGAGCTCCCACCTTTAATTCTACTCCATGTCCCTTGTCTTTCTTTACCGTCACTTCTAACTCTGTATTTCTTCAGTTCATCGCTGCCAGTTTCCACAGGTCTCAGTGGACGCTGCTCTTGGGTTGGGACCCTGACAGTTAAGGGCATAAAGCCATGCTGAAAGGTCTAATCATAACCAGGTAGGACTTTAGGACCTAGAGTATAATAGTCATTCCAGAATTTTTCTGAAGATGATGACAACACTCTTGAATGTATAATGGAAATGTGACGATTATCCGTCCATCAGATGAAATAATTTACATTAGTCTCACAAATGGAGGGGATAGTTATCTCCTGGGCCCCTTAGATTTTTTTTAAACCCTGAATGGATGCACAGGTAAATGGCTGAAGCTTTTCTCAGACTTTCTTGGCTCTTTCTGGGGCTGCAGAGCAGGGAGTCATGTCTCTCTTCCCTCTTATACCCCATAGGAAACATTGCTTTTATTTTTCTTTCTTTGTTTCTTTCTTTCTTTTTTTTTTTTTTTTTTAGCTAGAGTCTCTTTATGTTGTCCTCAGTAGAGTGCCATGGAGTCACAGTTCACAGCAACCTCAAACTCTTGGGCTTAACCGATTCTCTTCCCTCAGCCTCCCATGTAGCTGGGACCACAAGCACCTGCCACAATGCCCGGCTATTTTTTTGTTGTACTTGTCATTGTTGTTTAATAGGCCCCGGGTCAGGTTCAAACCCACCAGCCCCAACCACTGAGCTCAGGCACGTTGTTTCTCTGATCATGGGATTTTCTTTACCATGAAGACCAGATTAAGTCTCAGCATCCTGTCGACCCCACTCTCTAAGCAGCCACCCACAATGGGCCAGTGCTAACAATGCAATAAAATCTCTTTGTTTATGCTGAACCGAATGTTGGTGAAGTTTTGTTTACACCCTCAGCATATATCAGGGCAAGCAAGATTAGCACAGAATAATGAGGTAACAAGAAATAACGGCATAGCTGGGAGCGTCACAGTAAGGGCCACTGGTACTCAGAGAGAATCTAAGATCTGGGGTGCTGGAAAGGACATAGTAATTTCTATTTCTTGAATACCCAGCATTGCCGAGTCCAGAGCTCAGTCCTTTGTGTTCCCCTTGACTCACTGGGAGCCTCTGAGGCAGGTGTCTCTCATGATCTAGATGAGGACGCTGAGGTCAGTGAGTGCAGAATGACCCCCAGGAGTGAAGAGGAGAAGCCCTGAGGCCTGGGACGGGGGACTCGGGGTGCAGAGGGGAGGGAAGCCAGTGGTCCCCAGAGAATATGTGCATGAGTGCATTTGTTGGCTGGTTTTGGGGGTCACCTTGAAAACATATGGGTGTGTGTGTCTGGATGGAGAGATGAGTGGGTGAGCAGACAGAGAGATGGATGCAGGGATTGGGGGCGGGAGCAGACAAAGCATAGAGTTTTCAACACTGAGGCTGGGGAGGTATGATTAGACTTGCTGAGGCAGGGCCTTGGAAGCCCGTTCTGAGGAGCTGGATTCACTCTGTCCTGGGGTAAAGGGTGGCATGACAGTGGCACCCAGGGGGTAAAAGGTGATGAGGGCCCCAGTGGGAGACTTGGATCAAGAGGCCTGAGGCCAGAAGCACAGAGGGATGATGACACCAATTACCTCACGTCAGGAAGAGTTGAAGGCACAGGGGCTTACCCAGGCTGGGCACCACTCTGCCCACAGTCAGTCCACACAGAGCCCTGAGAAGGAGGGGCGATCTTGTCCCCCCACACTGCAGTGAGGAGGCAGAGGGGCAGGGAGGCCAAGTACCGTGTCCCCAATGGTACCTAGAATGAGCAGAGTCTCATGTCGGTGGTCCAGCCCCTTGTCCCTAGCTTCCTCCTGGTGCCCAGCGAGTGGTCCACCGGGGACAGGTGTGCGGGTGCAGGGAGGATGCCCACCACAGCCAGCACGGCAGCAGCTTCACAGCTCCTCAGGCCAGCCATCTGCCACACTGCCCCATTGCGCACAGAAGCCTGAGTCCACTGTCCCTGCGTCCGACTGGACTCACTGCTGAGCTGGACCTCTTAGAGGCATTCAACAAGAGCTGAGGATTCCAGGTGTGCGAGTTGCAGACTTAACCATTAATTAATAGCCAAATGAAGAAACGCCAAGGTTTCTTTAAAATCATGACATGCTTTTTTAGTTTCCCAACCACCTACGGCCTGGTGCAGTACGTGACACGTAGTGGGCACTCGGCACATGTGTGTCGGACAAAAGAATGAATGAATGAGCTATGAATGAAGAAATGAATGAGGACACACGAGGGCAGACGTCAGAGCCTCTCGGCCCAGGGTGAGCATGGTCATCCCCTTGTCAGGTGGCACTTCAGCAAGTCACATGGCCCTCCCTGGCTGCTTCAGTTTGGCAGGTACCTGTGTGAGTGAGCTCCCAACGTCAAGGGCCCCTTGTGCACTTCAGCTCCTGTCCCGGGAGCCCTCCCAGGGTCAGAGGCAGCCCGGTGCAACCTGACTCTTCCCCTCTCTCCCTCCAGCTGCTGGGTGGCTTCCCTCTGCAACAGGACACCAAACAGTTAACAAGCCACCCATCGTCTTTGATTTACGAAGTGGCCGACTGGACCAGCAAACACAACAGAGACAGCCTTCTCACTTGCAGGGGGACCCCAGAGAGCAGTAATTCTGCCTGCACAAAGGCAAACAGCAGCCTCGGACCCCAGTGGGGCAGGAGAGCACACCCTGCCGAGCCCGTCCTGGAAGGATGCCAGGGGCTGGAATTTGCTCCTTCTCTGTGCTGGACATAGGCAGCTCTGTCACCTGGTCTCTGCTACCCACCCAGGCCTTGAACCCAGCTGCCCACTCTGTACCCGAGATCTGAAGCGCAGCCCTGCCCCGGTCACCGCATTGCGTTTCCTCAGTGTCTGCCAATCTATCAAGATTCAGCTACCGCTGTGAACCCATCAGCTCCATGGAAAGAAGAAAAAGGAACCCCTTACCACAGCAATTACTCATCCCCGCCTGAACTTCAGATGACCTTTCCCTAGTGCCACAGAAGTTGCAGTTGGGAGCACCCTGGTGCCCAGGATTTTGTTTTAACCCCCTTCACCTTTTAACACACACCTCCACTTTAAAAAAATTTTCTTCCTACATGATTCTCTTTTGAAAAGTCTTCTTTTGCAAGAGATGTCTAGGTGGCCATAAGTCATAACAGGCATGCCATGGTGCACATTCTAGCCAGAGAGCAGATTTTATATGGAAAAAGTCCTCAAAGAAAAGAAGGGAAGGAAGGAAGGAAGGAAGGAAGGAAGGAAGAAAGGAAGGAAGGAAGGAAGGAAGGAAGGAAGGAAGCAAGCTGCACTCTCCTGGAGATAGTTTCAGAGAAGACCTGAGTGGTTCCCCACAGTCTAGGGTGACCCTTTAGACATTAGGGCTGTTCTGCACCAAAGGCCCTGCTCGGGGGAGATTCGATATAGTAAACGCCGTGGGTGGGTGGTTGTGTATTTCCCCGAATCAGAGAAAAATCCGGGCTATAATAAGGGCTATGCTGGGTGTAACTCCCTGTGTAAATTTAAAGTGACCTAAGGGACATAATTACATAAATCTCATCATGAGACAATATACTTTTTATTTGTTTGAATTTTATTTGTATTGGTAAAACTGACCTGGAACTGACACAAGTTTATTAGAAAAGGACTGGGTAAGAGCGAGTGGGCTGGTCTTCTTATTTAAGATGGATGTGCCAACTTCTAGTATGATTAGAGAAATGGATAACTCACTAACATCTGTGCAAACTACAATAAAAAGGGATTTAGTGTTACCCCAAGGAAGGCAGGAGAGGCTGTCTGTCCATTAAACGCTTTATTACAGCGCCAGCAGCTTTTTTCTAATTCAGTTATTCCTGCACAGCGCTCAGCTCTCTGACTGCCTGTCAACCCACCAGACAGTGCTCGGGGCTGGGAGGGTTTTGTGCAAGGTAGGTGACAATCAAATGAGGTGCTGGGAAGAGAGGGGCGCCTGACCCTCGTGAAGGATTAACTACAGAAAGTGAGTGTGATCATGTCACACCATTACTTAGAATTTTCACAGTCAATTTCTGAAAATATGAGATAAGTTCTTAAAGAGGCAGTTGTCCCCGGAGCTCGGCAGACCTGGTGGGTTTTGTTACATGCAGTGTGGCGGGAAGCCTGGAGAGAGAGGATGGGGCCTGCTGGAGAGAGGGGGCGGGCAGCGCCTACGTTGCCCTAACCCCATGTAGGGCGCCTTAGAGCCGGGCCCTGGAGCGATTTGCTTCCAGAAATGATGCATCCGACAAGGACTTGAAACCAAGGTGCCCTTTCTCCCTCCTTCTCTTGGTCCTGGAGTCCAGCCTCTCCTGGGAGAACCTGGGCTGATGAGCATTACCCCCCCGGGGGCCACATGAAGCTTGTCTGGGTTAGCTGAGATGCTCGAACCCCATCTGGTGCTGGGATGAAACGCCCTCTTTCCACTTTCCCTTCTCACCCCCTGCAACCACCTCTCACCCACATCATCACAAGCTTCCCCAGAAGACGATCTGCCCCCATGGCATGCAAGGAGGTCTGGCCCCACAACACCTCCCAGTCCGTCAGCTAAGGAGGCCACACACTTGATAAACATACTATATGCTCAACACAAATAAACTTGCAATATGTATTTCAAAGTCCGGCAAAGGCAGATAGCAATTCAAGGAAGCAACACACATTTTAGGGCCAAAGATGAGTCTATACCCCATTTCTAGGATATTTGCAACACAGGAAGGGGAAGGGAGGGTCACCACCCAGAGAGCAGGCTCGCTTCAGGAAGGGGAGGTGGGATGAGGGTCCTATGCACCTCCAGCTCCCGGCCCCACAGCAGTTAGGCTAACGAGGGGGCTCTGCACAGTAGGGCTTTCTGAGAAGCTGGTCTGGATACGTGATTTCTTCCTTTGCAGCTATATATTTAAATGAGAGAAGTAAACCACAAACCTCTAAGCTTGGTTCTGCTAAAGTAATTTAGCATCTGCTGCTCCTTGAATCTAATTGAAACAATTCATTATCAAATTTACTGATCTGCTTAATGATTTTGTATTTCTCTTTGAAACCACCTCCACCTTGGCCAGCCTAGGTCAATTACCCTTCCCTTCAAATCAGAGAGATTGACCGGATCTGGGAGAACATCTAATTCCAGGCCCCTCACTTTAAACGTGGTATGACGGTGGCTGGTAGAGGGGGGACGACAGGTTTTTATTGATGTCACTGGTCGATTCCAGCAAGACTTGAACACAGGCTGCCAGAATCCTTCCCGGGTTTGACTCTGAGAGTATAAACTGCGGGTTCTCAACTGCAGCTTTAAAGGGGTGAGCAAAGAGCAAGCCAAAAAGAGGAGCGATTTTAAAGGGGGGCTAGAGGGAGATGAAGGGAGGAGCAGGAACAGGGAGAAGCCAGCTGTCTTTCTAGAGCCGTGCATTCTTTACGTCTGCTCTGTGGCAGTCTGTTAAAGAAATACCTCATCGTCACTGAGCACAGAATCATTAAAGGCACCTTGGAAATTTGGACCCTTTTACTAGAATCAGGGCTTAAATAGCAACTTAATTTATGACGCTTCTCGAGGCTGATGGCATTTTTGCTCCAAGGTAAGGTCATCTCCGTGCGCACCCCTCCCATCGCGCGCACCCCTCCCATCGCTTCCCTTTAGAACACGCAGAGGCGGCTCCTCCTTACTTTTCAAGTAACTGATGATCCAACTGCTAAAATGTAAGTCACATATGTATGTAGGCACGTTGGAGTCCGCGGTGTGTTTCTAAAAGAGAGCTCTTTTATATCTGTGTGTAAAAGAGAAGCGTGCAAAGAGGGGGAGAACCCACAAATAAGCGTGCGAATAATCAGATCAGAGGTAGACGCCACCTCTTCCCAGCGTTAAGATTGTGAGGGGGGAAGTATGCGCACGTAATTGACATAATTGATGTGGTATTTCCCCCCCTTTTTGCTGCAGTAATTTTTATGCATGCCATTGTTGCTGTTATTATCTGGGATGTGATCTTGTGCGGTTGGTAATACAGACTAGATATGAATCCGCGTCCGCACCAGCCAATCACAAATCTATAGTGTCTATTTCTGCACCGCCAGGTGCTATCTCATGGGAAATATCCTCTTTTTTGGCAGGCACACAGAGAGCAGCATTATCTGTCATTTTCATTAGATTCAAGCTTACAGCTGAGCCAAAAAGACTTAGTTCTAGCATATGTGCTCAAAATGGCCAAGCTGCGATTGTCCAAATTCACCATTTCAGGATCGCATTCCTGAACAACTGGGGCTGGAGCTAGACATCAGAGTAAGCAAAGCACCTGGTTCCACGTAGACAATGGCAAGCACTGTAAGCTCTGAAGGGTGGAGCTCATCACTGTGAGCCCCTCACAGGGTCAGAAGAGACCCTGGTTTCTGGCAGCAAGGTCAACCTTCATCAGCACACTTTAAGTAAGGACGGAAGGTGTGCTCCGCCTAGATTCTAAAACGTAACAAAGCAAACCTGGTCTCTTCCATGCCTCCCTGCACCCCTCAACATCTCCTGGCCTTCAGGGATGCTGGGCCAGCCAACTCAGAGCCCCACGGGACACTGCCCACTGCTAGATACATAATTGGGTAGTCTGGGTGGCAGAGAAACCCAAGAACCCTGAGAGTGAAATAACTCAGCTGTTGCCAAATCGAGTCTCCACACCAGACCCCTATTCTATAAATTCAGTCCTTTTCGGAACACGTGGAGAAGTCATATTGCAGAACCAGAACCTAAAAGAATATAGAAATTCCCAGTCCTGGGTACAGGAAATAGGAAAGTCACAGGCCTGGGGAGACAGTTACTCTCCCCAGGGGACTTTGGTGTTATTTTAAAGCAGATATTAAATAAGAAAGGGGATCAAGCAGAGAATTGATGCTCTTAGAAAGCAAAAGGCTGGGGGGGGGGGTGTAACACAGTGTATCCACTGTGGAAATAGTATGGAAACTCCTCAAAATACTAAACATAGAATAACTGTATGATCCAGCAAGCCCACTGTTGGGTCTATGCCCCCAAAGAATTGAAGGCAGGATCTTGAAGAGAGGTTCGTGCACCCAGGTTCATACACAGTATTCAGGATAACGAAAGACGGAAATAGCTCACAAGTTCATCAGTTGATGAACATATCAGCACATGTGATAGGGATGAAACAGAATAGTGGTTCCCAAGGCAGAGCGCAGGGGGAATGCAGAGTCTTGCTTCATGGACACAGGGAAGAGGAAAGGGTTCTAGAGATGGATGTTGGTGACGGTTGCACAATGGTATGAACGCACTTGATACTACTGAACTGTATGCTTAAAAATGGTTAGAATTATAAAAGTTATAATATGCATATTTTATTTTTTTTTTTTACTGCAGTTTGGCTGGGGCCAGGTTCAAACCCACCACTGGGTATTTGGGGCTGGCGCCCTACTCACTGAGCCACGGGTGCTGCCCATTATATGCATATTTTAATACAATGGGAAAAGGGGGTTTGTATTTGTTCCTGGACACACAAACTCACTGAGTCTGAACCTCAACAATACCAAGCAATGTGCAATGTTCTTCCACACAGCCATTGAGGGTGAGCCCTTGAGAACACCTCCTTTGAGGGGTATGCAGCGTTACAGACAGAAGGAGTATCTGGGTTTGGTTATGAGGATGTACACAGGCCCAAAATGGTCTTCATGCTAGAATGGAGACCTCACCCACCACCATGGCAGGGATTTTCCAGGGGGAGAAATCTACTGATGAAAAGATTCCCTAAACCATAGCTAGCAGTTAAGCAAGGTGAATGGTACCATGAATGTTTTAGAAGCCAGGGAACAGCTGGGTCCAGAAGTAGCAAAACTAGCAAGAAGGTCATCATTGCTGCGTGGGGGCAAAGGCAACGAATGTTATATTAGTCACCTCAGGCACCTGCAACTTGTGGACCAGGGGTATAAACAACAGAGATTTGTTTTCTCACAGTGGAGGAAGCTGGATGCCCAAGATTGGGATGACAGTGTGGTCAGGTTGTGGTGAGGCCTCTCTTCCCAGCTTGCATGCAGCCACCTCCTTGCTGTGTCCTCACATGGGCAGACGGAGAAGTTCTGATCATTCCTTTCTTCTCGTAAGGGCATTACAGGGGTTTTATCTTCAGGACTTGTAATCCCAAACACCTCCCAAAGGCGTCATCTCTAAATGCCATCGTGTTGAGAGGTAGGGCTTCAACTCGTGAATGGGCCTCAGCCCCTAACAAATGTGATTTTGTCTTTGCCAAACTATTCCACCTATATCTGCAGAGAGCACCCCACACCTTCTCTGCTTCCAGACCCAGTGGCTTCTGCTACTCACTGTAACCCTTTGGGCTCAATATTAGCCTCCCACCTTTCCAAGTCCATTACACCGCAGAGCTCATTAGCTGAATAGGAAATTAAGAGTAATCTACAAAATATCTGATTCTGAAAAGATGTTTCCCATCAGGAGCCCCATTTTCCATTAATTGTACCGTATTTTAAAAACAAAGTAAATATTTTTTTGTTATTAAAAGAAATGCATCCTTGCATTTTCCTTCAATTTCTCCCCACACTAATGGAAACGAAGTAAGGCAGTCTGAAAACATTTGAGTGAGGGAATATACAAACAAACTTTCAAACTGTCTTTCAGCAAGGGAGGCTAAAGTTATTGAATATGCAAATTGCCTTATTAAAAGAAGAATGATGTCTTTCTCAGCAATCAGTTTAATTACAGTGGAACCCTTCGATAGAGAAATCAACTTGTTTCGCAGAGTGGAAATTCTTCGGAAAGAGAATTTAGGTATAACAGATTAAAATTAGAAAATTTACACTTGATGGGAAAAGTGGTGCAGGAGGGGTGAGAGAAAAGGAGAGGAGAAGCTGGTGCCCGGCTCAGTAGCCTTGCCTGTGTTTTTCTGAGCCCCAGTTCACCTGTCTTCCAATTTTCCTGCTCTAAATCTTGGAGATAGAAAAGTCGGAATGGCCCAAGAAAGGGGCCATCCTTTACTTAGTCGTGTGACAGAACCAGCAACCAAGGCCACACGCTCCCTTGTGGGACAACAGCGGTGATGAAGGAAGATGTATGGGCCCCTTCTGCTCAGTCTGGGCAGAACAGGTGGTCGTGAGGTGCACCCAGTCCACACCCCATATTCTCAGCTGCCCCCATGTCACAGTATCCCTGGGAGGTGGCCGGCAAAGATTTAGGGCACAGGTTTGAAGTCAGACTTTTGTTTGTTTGCTTTTTAATAAGAGAAATATTTATTTCCAAATACAACGTGCATGGGGGGGAACCCCAAGTGTGATTACCCAATGTCTCAATAATGGTCAGACACCTTTGTAAGTGTCTGACCTCCCCTAAAAGAGGGGAGGGAGAGAATGTGGAGCATGGGGCAGCAGGTGGTTGCTGGGAAGGATGACAGATGGAAACAGATTGTGAAGTCAGACTTTGCAGGTGAATCTCAGCTACATAGAACATTAACTTAGTGACTGCAAGTAAGTTGTTTTTCATCTCTGTCCCTCAGTTTCCCTGTCTATCAAATGGGGGAGATGACATTTCTAATTCATAAGATGGTTTTGAAATTCATAGAAAAAAGCCAGCAACACTTTTGCGTCACGCTTGGCACACAGCAAAGCTCACTTAACGTGAGATAGCACAGGCAGTTCCTGGGCTAGGAGTAAGATAGGTTTCACAGGTTTGTTCTAAAACTGAGTTTGTGTGTAAACTGGAGCAGGTATATCCACCTATTACCTGTAACAGACTCTGTTCCTAAGTGCAAGTCATATATCCGTGGGATGTTTGTAACTCGGGGTGGTCTGTAGTGGCAGGAGGACGAACCCCCTGGCACGCTGTGGTACCTTGTCACCCCAACTTTCACTCAAGTCTGAAATGGGAAAGGTGAAATGCACACACACCCAGAAACTCAATGGTAAATCCTCCCCCCGCGCCACACGCCAGCAATGAATACAACTGGAAAAACAGTCCTTGTCCTTTCACGTTCTAGTGGAAAGACAAACAATAAATTAAAAAAGCATAATGAACACATAAATAATACAGTATTTCAGAATGGGAGGCAGAAGAACAGAGCAGAGAGAGTGGCTCAGGAGACTCAGCAGCTGCAGTGTAAACACCGTGGGCAAGATCAGTCTCATTGAGAAGGTGAAACTTGATCAAAGACTTCAAGGAAGTGGGGGGGGGGAGCCCTGGGTGCCCAGGGAAAGGAACTCCCAGAGAGGGCTGCAAAGGCCCTGGGGCAGAAGTGGGCCGGACTCATGGGGACCCTAAAGATGGGAAACTGATTGTGAAGTCAGACTTTTGAGGTGAGGGAAGTCTGAGACAGGGCCAGAACGTTATAAGCCCTACAGGGCTTATAGGGTCTCAGTCCACCATAGGTAAAATTGGCTTATATTTGGATATCATGCGAGGCTTTTTGAGGGTTTCGAGTTAAAAAGAGTATCAATTGTTTGCCTCCTGCTTTTAGATTCATATGGTCTGAAGAGAAAGCAAAATATATAAACTCCTATTTTAAAAGGAAGAACTATGTGTTGTGAAGTGACTGGGGTGGGGTAGAGACACATGGGGGGCTGCTACACACCCAGGCCACAGGTGAGGGCCAGGCTGGCAGCAGCAGGTGCAGCAGGTGTGGGTGAGAGAGTGTCCCAGGTGGGTACAGTCTAAAGGGCAGCCCAATACGCTCACCCCACAGATTGGACACGGGCTTTGAGGGGCAGGGAGGAAACAAGGTGATTCCGAGTTTTCACATAATCAACACAAATTAGTTTGGAAACAAGGAATCCAGATTACCTTATTTCTTGTGAAAAACGATAAATCTCCATTTGGTCTAAATCACTAAGTCCTTACCTGGAGGTTTTAACTCCATAAAACTGAATATACTGCACATAAAAACTGAGGTCACGTCAAGAACAGGTCACCTATGCTGGAGATGAGGAATGTTCTCAGATGAGGAAGTTTGGGCCATGAAGATGTAATAAGCCCCTAAATATTTCACTTCTCTTTGTTCCTTGAACATACCAAGTTTGTTCCCATCCTAGGGCCTTTGCATGTGTTAGATCCTTTGTTCCTTAAATGTCCTGTCTCTGGACCAGAGTCTCACTGTGTTTTCCTTAGTAGAGTGCTGTACCGTCACAGCTCAAAGCAACCTCAATCTCTTGGGCTTAATCAACTCTCTTGCCTCAGCCTCCCAGGTAGCTAGGACTACGGGTGCCTGCCACAATGCCCAGCTATTTTTAGAGAAGATAGGGTCTCGCTCTTGCTCAGAGTGGTCTCAAACCTTTGAGCTCAGGCAATTCACCAGTCTCAGCCTCCCAAGTGCTGGGATTACAGGCACGGGCACAGCCTCTAGACCAGTGATTTTGAACTGGTGTGCCGTGAGAGAATCTTAGGTGTTCTGTGAAAATTTTTGAAGATCGTTAATTAAATTATCTTTGAAAGAAATTCAAAGCACAGAAAGTATATTCTTTTGCACTTTTTTTTCCCAGACAGTCTCACTCCGTTGCCCTGAGTAGAGTGCTGTGGTGTCATAGCTCACAGTAACCTCAAACTCCGAGCTCAAGCGATCCTCCTGCCTCAGTCTCCCAGATAGCTGGGACTACAGGTGCCGGGCATCATGCCCAGTTAGTTTTTCTATTTTTAGTAGAGACAAGGGTGTCCCTCTTACTCAGGCTGGTCTCAAACTCCTGAGTGCAAGCAATCCACTGCCTTAGCCTCCTAGATTGCTAGGATTACAACCATGAGCCACTGCACCTGGCTCTGGCTTTTATTTTTATTCTGGAGCAAAATTTGCCCTCACTTTACCCCTCTGAGTGTGGAGCCACAAGAAAAAAATCACAGGGTGCATCCAAGACTGATAGATGGATGATAGATAGATAGATGATAGATAGATTATCTGGGATTCCTGGGAAAATAAGGGGTTAGGAGACATGGAAATGAGTTTGGTGGTCTCACGCAGCCCTGGAAGCTCATCTGTCTGTCCCAGAAATGGGCCTGGTTCGTACCACTGGTAAGGCTGCCCTGAGCTGGACAGACACAAGGTCAGCCCCCTCCACAGCTTGTGGCCCAGAATTCTGACAGCAGACTTTCCTATTGGCATGTATGGTTTTGCATTTTGTTGATCAATTTAATTAAAATAAAAAAGGAGAAGCTGTCTTCAAGTGTTAAATGTTATGTGCATAAATACTACCAAAACTGTGAAGGAAAATGCCCTTTCGTATGATTTAAGCCAAAATCATCTCTTCTCTGCTGTTTTTTTTTTTTCCAAATTTTAGAAAGAATGAATGCTTTGAAATGATCTTCCTCCCTGGACTCTCTCTTTGGAGAGGTTCTGGGGTCCAAGTTGTGGGCAGAGTGAGATTGGCATCTTAGATTGGCACCAGAGCTGACCTAAAGGAGCAGCCTTATACTTGGCAGGGTCTTTGGGAAAGGGGCCACAGCCTGGGGAGGAGAAGAAGGCTCTGACTGGGGTCTTAGGTGGGCAGGGAGGGGCAGCAGTGCCTTGGATGGTACAGGAGTGTGCCTGCTCCTGGTCCTTCTGGGTAGAGGTGACCCATGGGGTCCAGGCCAGGAGCAGGACGGGGGAAGTTAGTATTTTCCTTCCGGTCCCCTGGGCATTCTGGGCCTGGCATCAGTCTTTACTGAGCCCTGAGTCTGTGCCCAGACCTCAGGGAGGCTCTGCTCTGGGAATGAATAAGATGGAGATACAGCCCTGCTCCTAGGAGCCCATAATCATCTCTCCTCTGCAAGATGAGAGAACACTCACTTGGGAACAAGGGAAGAGAGCACCAGGAGGGGCTGTGACTTGAGTCTATAGTGTTTCCCCCAAAATAAGACACTGTCTTATGTTTATTTTTTCTCAAGAAGACACACTAGGGCTTATTTTCAGGGGATGTCTTATTTTTATTAAGTATAATACAACAACCTACATTTATTAAAATACAGTTAAGTCACCTTCTTCTGGAACCTGACAGGGGGAGCCAACCTTGTTGTTGGGGCTGGCACTAGTGATGTGTGAACTCCTTTCCCTAGCCATTTACACATGCGCAATAGGATGCCTGCAACCGCAGTTATCACATGTGCACCCACACACGTGTGAATGGCTCGGAGAAAGGAGCTGTGGCAGATAAAAGGTATTCCAGTCTTCCTTACTGGTCCATGCGGAAATCACTATCTAGCCACACCCATCACTATCTGCATAGCCACGCCTATCACTAGGTCTTATTATCAGGGTAGGGCTTATATTTAACAAATGCATAGAAATCCTGCTAGGGCTTGGCTTGGGGGTAGGTCTTATTTTGGGGGAAACACGGTAAGGAAGAGCTCCTGTGTGGGCCAAAAGAAGAGGGAGCTTTCCTTGTCAGTTTCCATAGGTGGTAAGAGGAGAAGGTTTTCCAGGCAGGTGACACAGACCGAGGCAAGGGCAGGAGGTGTGGATAACCTAGTCCTGGGGACAGCTAGGAGGGAGGCATGATGAGACTCATCACCAGGAACCCTTTATTTCCCCTAGACCTATATAGGTGAGGGGCATGCTGGGGGGAGGATGGGTGGACTCATCTGCCAGAGCTGATGATCAAGTTTCTAACTTTAAAAGGTGATTTTGGAACACAGAGCTGGAAAAAAGGAGAGGTTTCTCTAAAAAAAGAAAAAAATCATTTAATCTAAAATTTCTTTTAAAAAGCACAGATAAGTCAATAAAAAACAACTCAGAAGAAAAATAGAAAATGATATGAAGAGATATTTTACAGAAATAGATATCTAAGTAGCCTGAGAACCTATGAAAAGCTTTACAATCCCAGTGAAATAAAAAATTTATAAAACAACAATATACCACCCCCGAAATGGTGAATGTGGACAGAGAGAAAGGACCAGTGGTTGGCAAGGATATGGAGCCCATGGGGTTATCATGCCCCCCAGTGTGAATGGGTAGAACCTCTTTAGGAAACTGACAGGCTGTGTGGGTGCCTGGCAATACCACTCTCGGTTCTCTCCCCATCAAGAACGCGTACATATAACCACCAGACTTACCCCTGTAGTATGAGGTAGAATTGGCCCAAACTTGGACCAATTCAAATGTCCATCTGTAAGAGGATGGATCACTGAGCCATGGTGGGTCACTCCATTCATGTTACACTTCAATGTACACATTCCAAAAAATGACTCAGATTCAGGAAGGGTGGGAGACACTAAGCCCTCCTGGAGTCCCAGGAGCTGGAGGAAAAGTATAATGACAGTAGTCTTATCAGTCAGTGGTATGGTGCGGCTTCTGAAGCACAAGCCAGGCTGTGACAGAACTGCTTGGTGATGGTGATGGTAGTGGTGGTAGTGGTGATGATGGTGGTGGCTGTGGTGGTGGCAGTGGCTGTGGTGATGGTAGTGGTGGTGGTGATGGTAGTGGTGGCGGTGGTGATGATGATGATGGATGTAGTGGTGGTAGTGGTGATGATGATCGTGGTAGTGGTAGTGGTGATAATGGTGGTGATGGTGGTGATGATCGTAGTGGCAGTGATTCTGGTGATGGTGGTGGTGGTGATTGTAGTGGTGGTGGTGATGATGATGGTAGTGGTGGTGGTGATGGTGGTGATGGTGATGATGATGGATGTAGTGGTGGTGGTGGTGATGGTCATATGGTGGTGATGATGATGGATGTAGTGGTGGTGATGGTCATCTGGTGGTGATGATGATTGCAGCGGTGGTGATGGTGGTAAACATGATGGGCTGCCATGCATTCTGGCTGATTTACAATAAAAGTGAGGATTACATGCCCAACCCTGCCAGTACTTTGAGTAGTACATCCTTCCCCACTCACTCCGCTTGGCCACGTAGCCCTGGCCAAGCTCTCCCTCACCCCAGGACACTTCTCCTCCCTCAGATCTTTATTCATGTCATCTCTTGAAAGAGGCTCCCTCACGACCCTCTGGCGGCTACATGTAGGTGTGCATAACCCTGGGGGACCCCCTGCTACCGTAAGTTGAAAGTCATCAATGGACTGCTGTCTGGCACAACCAAATGGCCCCAGGCAGAGGCACTGCCTGTCCTCTACCATATTATGTGTTTCTATTTTCTTCACAGATGTTACCTGAGGTGTCTGGAATGATCTTGTTAATTACTGGTTTGTCACTGAGTGTCTGTTTCCCCCCCCGGTAGAATACAAGCTCTCTGAGTGCAGAGATCTCATCTTTCTTCTTCACAGCACTAGACCCAATGCCCGAGCCAACATCAATTACGTGTTGAATGGATAAATAAACAAACAACTGGCAAGTGATGGTGGCCCAGAGCAGTAACGCCCTCAGCCCAGGGCCTGCAAGGACTGCCCCCCAAATCACGTACCTCACAGGGGGCTGCTGGGAGGGTTGTTATTATCCTCATTTTTCAGACTGAGAAACTGAGGCTTAGAGAGGAGAGAGGCCATGGTAACAAGTCAAGGTGATAGCCAAAACTTAAACTGAAATTGGCCCTGCTCAGATCCATAGCCCCTGCAGAGGACACACCCTCCTGGGTATGGCAACTTCTGGAGCAAAGTAAAGGAGCAGCCAGGGATGCCCAGCCCAGTGTGTGCCAAGCTCGCAGGGACCCACCGTGAGCCTGCTTCCTTCCCTTCCTCCCATGGAAGAGCAGTGCTAGCAGCTGTCACAGCCCACTAACCCCAGAGACTGTCAGTCTCATTGATGGAGACAGCTCCCAAGGCAGCCCGATCCAGCTTCAAACCACCTTGGCAGTGCCTGGCAGTGCTGACCAGATGGAATTTGAAGTCTCAGAGCCTGATGGACACAGGCTGACTCAATTATAGGAGCTGTTAAGTTGGACCTTCCAGGCCTTCTCCACATGCAAGCTGAGGACAGGTCTTCCCCCAAAGCACCAGCTGCAATTCCAGCCAGAGCTTTGGGCTCTTCCTCAGGGATATGCCCCTCCTACTCAGGACAGGGTCCTGCCTGCGGTACCCCAGTAGTGTGTCTGGCAGATTTCCTCCCTACATGATCCCTGACCCACCCTGCTCTGGAACCTCCAACCCAGAGTCAGGGAAAACCCTATTTCCTCTGCTTGGTATGCTGTGTTCCTCCCACCTTATCACCCTTTGTCTACTATGCAATTCCTAATGTAGCAGCATCAAATGTGCTGTGGCCCTTCACACAAGAGAAAGTTTGGCCACTGGTCCCAGGTCCAGTTCCAAAGTGTGGGAATTTCGTTTAAATTAAAGAGGGTCAAATTCATCCCCTCCATAACTTCCTCCAACAGCCATTGCAATCCACTGTGCTCCCACAGTAGAGGTAAGAAGGGCTGGAGCCCCAGTACGTGTCCACACGGACATCAAGGAAAGAAGGGTGGAGGCCCTGCTCAGCAGTCTCCCTCTGCAGGAGGAAGGAGCATCACTTACCACATGTATCCAGGAGCCAGAGATGTCGACCCACTGGGATTTGGGGACCCACAAGGCTGGTTCACATTGTGCTACCAAAATCTGGCATCCACTCAAGTGATGTGGTGAGTGAGGAAATCCATTATCCCAAATTCCAGCCTCCTTTGGGAGGATAACAGTGAATCATGGAAACCCCAACAACACAGGTCCTTGTCCCTCATAGAAGCACATAGAGGGCATGCGATGGTCACCAGCTCCTCTGAGGGCTCTACCCAGCTGGATCCTTAGCTCCCCAATGGCAAGATGCACCTCTCATTCTTTATGTCTCACCCTCTTGGGACCCACAACTGGCTGACCTGTGCAGGCAAGTCATACTGCAAACTGCAGCGAGGTTTATTAGGCTGTCATATTAGTTTCCTAGGCCTGCTATGACAGACTTGGTGTTATCATACCTGTTATCACACACATTGGTGCATTAAACAAAAGAAATATATTCTCTTGAAGTTAGGAAGGTCAGAAGTCTGAAATCAAGGTGTGAGCAGGGCTCTGCAGGAGTGGTCAGTCCTTACCTTCCCATCTGTGTGGACTGCTAGCTGTCCTCGGTGTTCCTTGGCTTTTGATCCCTGCTCTGTCTTCGTCTGTCTTTGGGTTGATAGTCTCCTTCTGCCTCTCTCCTATGAGGACACATGTGATTGCATTTAGGGCCCACCTGAATAACCCAGGAAAAGCCCCTCCTCTCAAGACCCCCTCACTTAAATCATAGTTTTTGACGTTCAAGGTAATATTCATAGATTCTGAGGATTAGGAAGCAAATACATCTTCTGAGGTTGACATTTTCCATGTGTCTGCCAACCACAGCTATTATACAATAACCTGAGACCTCAGGGCAGGAATTTTCACATTTGATGCTCACAGCAACCCCAGGGTCAGGGGCTGTCATTGCCCCATTTAACAGCACTGAGCAGGAAGGGGAGGCAGGGATGGAGCTGGATCTACATCTGATGTTCACAAGGATAATGAGACAAGTTTAGAGGCCCCAGTAGCCCACCTTCTGGCTTCCCCTCATCTACTTTTGTGATCAAACACCATGAACTGGCCTATGGTGGAAGTGTAAACACCAGGGAATAACAGGCCTGGGCTTAGAGCAGCCTCCTGCCTCTATTTCCTGACAACAGCAGCTTCAAAGCAGGGATGTTCTGAGTGTTAAAGGAACAACATATGAAGACACTTAGCTCAGGGCTTAGCAAATAATAAGCATTCCCGTTGATGACAGATCCGATGGTTCTTTCTGTTGAATTGGACAAATGTTTCTCAGTCCCTCCTGTATGCTAAGCACTGGGTGGTATTAGCAGTTTGTAAAGAGAGTTTCTGACATCTCTTCCCCTGGTTATGAACACTAGCTGGAATGACATTTGTACTCAGGGAAAATGTCAGTTGTTCTTCATCTGTCCCCTCTTGCTTGCCACAAGGACACATTGAGAATATTCCATGTTAAATTCTGGGGCAAAGAAGATGCTACCATCTCTGCCTTTCTCTGCAGGAATTCACAGGGCAATGGGTGCAGAAGGAAACTGTGTCCTAGAGTGAGATTCATTATCAAGAAGTTGTCATCTAGACTTTGGGGGGAAAGGAGGTGAGTGATGTCTCCTGTAAGAGGTGATGCTTGAACTGTGTCCCAGAGGATGCAAACATCAGGTACTTGAGCTCAAGTGCCAATAGCTGAAAGTTGGCTAAACAAAAGTGCCTGTGCACCTTGTATCTCTGGGGAAGGTGATGGATAGCAGGATGATGACACCCCTGCCTGTGGATGCTGCTGCTTCTGATGACTATGACGGTGGTGATGATGAGCAAGATGGCTGGATAGTGAGGGCCCCGCAGGAAATTCAGAACACACAGAAGGGTGCCTAGAGAGCTTAATGAAAGGGAAACTCTCAACAGTGTGGAAGGGGACTTAGAGGAAACAACAAGGGATGATGAAACACCCAGGGCTAGCAACTATGAAGCCTTTCCCGCAGTGCGGCCTAAAGAACCCGGGAAGGAGCAATGACAAGAACCTAGAGAGAGCTGCCACAGTGAGAGAGATCATTTGATGAGAGCTTGTTGCCTTTGGCAGAAGATTACAGCCATCGTTAACTTGTGGCCCAGAATGGAGAAAGCAAAGGGAAGAAATACTCTACCTTCTTACCTCCTCTTGTGAGGCTCCCCACTGGCCACTCCCAACCAGAAATCAGACAGTAAGGGTGCTTGTGAAGGAAGCCCAAATGTGTCAGCTTCCTGGGGTACAGAGCAGGGTAGAGAAGAATGGAAAGTAGATCAGGAAGGGCAGAGAATCCAGCCTGGTGATGAAGACAATTATGATGATAGAGGTAATGATGATGGTAGTGACAATACTGATGGTGGTGGTGGTGGTGGTGGTAATGATGGTGGTGATCGTGGTGGTGGTGAGTGGGGGTAGTGATGATGATGATGACAGTGGTGGTAGTGGTGATGATAATGATGATGTAGTGGTGATGATGATGATGTAGTGATGATGATGATGTAATGGTGATGATGATGATGTAGTGATGATGATGATGTAATGGTAATGATGATGATGGTGATCATGATGATGTAGTGGTGATGATGATGATGTAGTAATGATGATGATGATGTAGTGGTGATGGTGATGATGGTGATCATGATGATGATGTAGTGGTGATGATGACTGTGGTGATCATGATGATGATGATTTGGTGGTAGTGATGATGATGATGACAGTGGTGGTAGTGGTGATGATAATGATGATGTAGTGGTGATGATGACGATGGTGATCACGATGATGATGGTGGTAGTGGTGGTGATGATGATGGTGGTGATAATGATAATGATGATGGTAGTGGTGATGATGTTTGTGTTAGTTTTGATGATGACAGTAGTGGTAGTGGTGATGATGATAACAGTTGTGTTGGTGATGATGATGATGTAGTGGTGATGATGGTGGTAGTGGTGGTAGTGGTGTTGATGATGATAGTAACAATGTAACAATACTGATGATAGTGGTGGTGGGGCTGATGAAGTTGGTGATGGTGATGGTGATGATGATGATGCTGGTTGTGGTGATGGTGGTGATGATGTTGATAATGATGGTAGTGATGGTGATGATGGTGGTAGTGGTGGTGGTGATGACGGTGGTGGTGGTAGTGGTGGTGATGATGATGATAATGTAGTAGTGATGCTGGTAGTGGTAGTAGTAGTGGTGATGATAATGATGATGTAGTGGTGGTGATGATGATGATGATGGTAGTGATGATGATGATGTAGTGGTGATGATGGTGGTGGTGGTAGTGGTGATGATGATGTAGTGGTGATGATGATGGAGGTGGTGGTAGTGGAGATGATGATGTAGAGATGATGATGGTGGTGGTGATGATGATGATGTAGTGATGATGATGGTGATGCTGATGGTGGTGGTAGTGGTGGTGATGATGATAATGGGGTAGTGATGATGATGTAGTGATGACGATGATGGTGATGATGGTGGTGATGATGGTAGTAACAATGTAACAATACCGATGATGATGTGGTGGTGATGATGATGTGGTGGTGATGATGATGTGGTGGTGGAGACCATGAAGGTGGTGGTGGTGATGATGACAAGAACAGTGTAACAATACTGATGATGATGATGATGGTGATGATGATGGGGTGAAAGTGATAATGGTGGTGATGATGGTGGTGGTGGTGGTAGTAGTGGTGGTGATGATGATGATGTGGTGGTGATAATGGTGGTGGTGACGGTGATGACGGTGGTAAAGATGATGGAAAGGGTGGCTACCATTTATTGAGCTCCTCCATGGCCATTCACTTTCTAAGGGTTTTAAATCTTCATACCACCCCAATGAGATAGGGAAGTTGAGATTCTCATAAATGTGGGAGATCACACATGGATCAACAGCCAGACCTGGGGTGTGTTCCCCTGGGCTACCCCCCAAATACAGGGTTTACCTCTGTGAGGTCCTCAAGGACAGTCTGACATCTGATTACTGCTGTAACCCAGGCTTGGCTGTGCCGAGCACAGTACCTGCCACTAAGGAACTGCTAAGCCAGTGACAATGAATGAATGGATGGATGGATGGATGGATGGATGGATGGATGGATGGATGGATAAATGGAGACTCTGTGACTTTAGGCCTTAGCCAGGTCCCCAGGGCCCCACCTGCACTCTACAGATCCTGGCACATCACGGGTGTTTATACAGGTTGGAGAAGCGCCAACACGATGGCACCATGACATTTCTGTTTTCTCTGGTGAACATTTCCTCCCATCTAAACAGGGACTGAAAGGCATCCAAGCTTTTCAAACTACTCAGTTCTCTGCAATTTCCCCACGTTCAAAGCTACTTGGTTCCCTGCCATTTCCCCAAACTCGGAGCTCAAAGTGAGAGCGTCTATGCTCATCTCCACGCTGCACGGAAACGCACAGCCCGACACAGCTCAGAATCGCTAATCACCTTGGGATTGCTGTGCTAATAAGTGAAAACACAGAGAAACACAACCCTGTCTTCCTGTTAATGTTAATTCTGGTCCCAAAAATTGTTGCTGAAACATATTTCTGGGCATGCCACAGATGTTCCTTCTTTCATACGTACGAGATGTTGAAAGTGAGAGCTGGACGGTCTGACGGGATTTCTGTCCCTTTGTGATAACCGTGGTCAGACCATTTTCCTACCACCTGGTCCTGTCCCCTTATCGGGCCATTCTCTGTGCAGAGGTTCACACTGTGGCCAGCGTGTACTTCTACATAGACGACCGCAGACTCCTCAAGAGGCTGATAGAGGTAAGCAATTTGAAGAATAAGTCGAGCTCCATCACCTTCTTGTCAACTCCCCCACCACTGTCACTGTATGCAGAATGTCTCTAATGACCTGCTCGCTGGAGTACTAAGTAGAATTTCAGGTGGCTCATTCCCAGAGCTCATTAGGCTGAAAGATGACATGGAGAGACGTGTGGCTCTCCAGTTTGATACTGAGGTTTTAACTAACCTGGATGGGTGAGATTTAGAGCCACTTATCAGTTCTTAAAGAACCAAACACAACAGCACTGTGTTCCCTCATCTTGTCCTGGTTTATCTTCTGTGTGCAGTGGCCGTGTTGCAGAATAAGAAAGTGTCATGATTGAGAGTGATTACAGAAGAGAAAACCCACCCAGCATTTTGTGGCTTCAAGCCAGATTGATACGGACCTTAGTAAAGAAAGGCGGGGGGGGGTTGTAATATTATTGGGATGCTGACATGTGTGCTGGGAAGCTGCCCTCTCTGGGCAGGGAGGGGCATTTTTTTCTCTGTCTGAGAGTTTTTCTTGTAGATCCCCTCTGCAAGGGGCTGGGATCTGTGGCTGGGTTAGAGGAGAGAGAATGTGGCTTGGGAAGAAGAGGGAGCCGCTGGGCAGCAAGGAGCTAGACCAGCACCAGCCTGTAGGAAGAGATATTATGCTGAGCAAAGGCTCGGGCATAACCGTCCAGACCTGGAGCAGCAGAGCTCGCACTCTCCTGGTGCACTCACAGAATGACAGGAGAAAGGCAGGAAGGAAGAGGGTGTGGACGAGCAAAACTTAGGGATCTATCCCCGGCTGAGGAAATCTTGATGCGGTCTCGTCCATTTTTTTCCTTTTCTTTTTAGCCATAGCTTCCGGCCACTTCATCAAGTGCAAAATGGCCACCTCATTATGGATGCCTTATTCTGGCCAATTAGCACTGATGAAGAATCTTTTGTCCTGTGCCAGGCCAAAGGGGCAGCTGCGTGCAGGGCTCCAAGGAGCTGGAGACCTGGCCGGAGCCCGAGACCTGGCTGGAGCCCCCAGAGCCCCAGCCCTTGCTGGCAGTTCACTGCATGCAAATTCAGCGTCTTATTACTGCAGCAAACCATCACTTCCAGACTGTGTGGGTTAGAGGAACAGAGAGCTGTATGCTCTCAACAGAGGAACGTTCACCATGCTTCACGTGTGGGGTGTGAACTTGGGATGTGAGCTCCATTCGTCCTGCCCAGAGTCAGCTGGAACCACCTTTTTCAGAGGTACTGGGGGCAGCCTGGGTTCAAGGTGGGTAAACACCTTCCCAAATAATCACTCCTGCACTCACGCTGTGTATCCGGCCACAGTGGAGAGAGTAAGGGATTGCTGACCAAATCCAAGCCCAGGGAGCTCAATTTCAGGAAGAATTGAGTCGTCCAGATAATAATGCTGGAGCTCCTCTTGGCTGTGTCCGGCTGCAGCCTGCCATGTGTCAGATGCGAGAAAGAGAGATCAGGGGCTGGGCGCGGTGGCTCGTGACTGCAATCCCAGCACTCTGGGAGGCCGAGGCAGGTGGATTGCCTGGGCTCACAGGTTCGAGACCAGCCTGAGCAAGAGACCCCATCTCTAAAAATAGCCAGGTGTTGTGGCAGACACCTGTAGTCCCAGCTACTTGGGAGGCTGAGGCAAGAGAATCACTTGAGCCAAGAGTGTGAGGTTGCTGTGAGCTGTGTGACACCATGGCACTCTACTGAGGGCGACAAAGTGAGATTCTGTCTCAATAAATAAATAAATAAATAAATAAGAAGAAAGAAAGAAAGACCAGGCTCTTTTTTATATAAATGATACATGTGTAAGTATCCGTGCAGAACATTTAGGGCAAAACTGTGGAATCTAAAACAGCCAGAGTGACGGCTGACTTCATGTGCTAACTGGACTAGGCCGCAGGGCCCAGGAGTCTGGTCAGACACATCCGGATACTGTTGAAAAGGGATTTTTTTTTTTTTTTACGTGAGATTAACATTTAAATCAGTACACTTTGAGTCAAAAATATAACTTTCCATAATGTGGGTGGGCCTCCTCCAATTGGTGAGGGTCTTAAGGGAAAGACAGATATCTCCCCACAAAATAGGCAATCTTTCCACCACACTGCCTTTGACCTGAACTACGACATCAGCCCTTCCCTGAGTCTCCAGCTTGTCAGCCTGACTTGCAGATTTGGCCAATCACGTGAGCCCATTCCCTAAGGCTGACCAATCAACCGATCAATCACCTACCTATCTGCACCCTATAGCTTCTGTTTTTCTAAAGAAACTGATGAATGCAGATAGGACCTGGGAAGGACATTCTGTCTGCAGAGGCAAGTAAAGGACAAAAACTTCTGGCTCCCACCAGTGTGGGTATTCTCAGGAGGAGAGGGTGCCAGGCCACAGGGCCCAGGCCTGCTCCTTCAGCTTCTGAGAGACCTGCTTTGCATAAGAAATGGCAACTTGTCCTACTCTGAGTAGAGAACGCGCTGAGAATGGGAACGGGAAACACTAGCCAGAGTGGCAAGAAAACCTCATTGCTGGAACTGCCACCGAGTCCTGCCTTCCATGGACTTGTCAGACCACAAAGAAATAGCAGGTTGGGGACGGTCCTGGTGGCTCAGGCCTGTGAGCCTAGCACTGTGGGAGGCCGAGGCGGATGAGGGCTTGAGCTCAGGAGTTTGAGACCAGCTTGAGCAAGAGCGAGACCCCTGTCTCTACGAAAAAGAAAAAGAAATAGAAACACTGAGGCAAGAGGATCGCTTAAGCCCAGGAGTTTGAAGTTGCTGTGAACTATGATGCCATGACACTCTACCCAGGGGACAGAATGAGACTGTATCTCAATAAATTAAAATAAAATAGCAGGTTGGAAATCAGATGTGCTTGGGGACAGGGCTGGGGAGGCCATTCCTTTCTGAATATATCAATGCGAAAGGCAGAATTAGGCATCCTTGGTTCTGGAGAGCTGCACGCAGGTCAGTGTGCAGCGGCACCCCACAGTTTGGAAGGCGCATTGCTCCGGGCTTTGTCACACAGCGCACCGTTTAGGAAGGGGAGCTGAGAGTTCAGCCACCCTCCGCTGCAGGGAGCTGATCTTTCCGTCTCTCACATTTCGATGAGCAAGACATTTTCCTTTCTCCATCCTCTGAAAGGAAGGGGTGGGTGGGCGCCGGAGTGTTTCCACTGAAGTGTCTTTGGTGTCCCCTTTCTAATAAAGGGCCGATAGATTCATGCCCAGCAGTCTTTTTTTTTTTTTTTTGAGCACTGAAGTAACACCAGTGCTCTCATTGCTGAAGAAACTGCTGAGCAGAATCTCCCAGCAATGTGTCTCCCTGGCATTGCCTAACCCTATTGATAATGATCAAGTCTCATAAATCTAGGTAAATCTTTAATTACACCTTCGGAATGGGACGATATTATGACTGTGATACAGTCATAAAGGGCACACTCAAAATTAGCTCTGTATACATTTTATGAATATGTAAAAGAGTAGAGGGGCTACAGTTACAAGGAAAGCCAAAAAAAGAAAAAAAGAAAAGAAAGAAGAAAATAAATAAAAACCAAAATCATGAGTTTTTTTTTTCTGCTTTGTCACAATCACCTTTTAAGATGGGCTTTCATTCTCTTTTTTAAGGTAATTGTTGGGGAAAGCTCTATTTCTTGGTTTTGACAATTTTTGTTAAAATCCATGGCATCAAGCTTTGCTGAGAGCTGTATTGTATGTTTCAAAAACTACAAAATGAAATTGAGTGTTTTCTTCTGTGTTAAAATACCTTTTGGCCTAAAAATTACTCTTCCTTATGTTAAGTGCACGTGAGACGCTGACAAGGAGAGATGCTTCTTTGGGTGTTCTCACGAGGCCCTCACAAAACCTACAGGACGTTTCCTGCTCCACAATCAGGGTGATTGTAGCTCATCACACACACCCCCACTCCTGTGCGCTTAGTAACCCCATGCAATTTATTTTTATCTTCAGCCAATGCATATATTCTTACTTGTGTGAATAATACGGAGAAAGATTAAGCTCTTTTATTTTGCTAATTAAACTGCATTTTTCAAAACCGGTTGAGGTAGTAAGTGACAGGATTAACAAGGGCACTTTGCAGAGTTTTGCTGTTTTCCTGATTAGATTAGAGGTGTTTGATATTGAAGCGGGAGCTGATGAAGTGGTTTCCTCCATGTGAGTGAAGGCACACCCCTGGTTTATCACTGAACTTCATAAAGAAGTCTCCCTGACTGTCGAGAAAGCCCAGCCAAGAGTGAAAATGACATTAGCAAAAAGCTAAGGAAAAGGTCAGTGGAGCAGAATGAGAAGGAGGAAGGGAAAATGCATTCCTTTGCCTTTTTTTTTTCCCAAAGAGTTAGGGAAGCCCAGTTACAGAGCAGAGCAGAGCTAGGTGAGGGCCAGAATTGTACTCTCGGGAGACAGGGACATCTTTCTCAGCTTCTGGAGTTTAAAGGTAAATACCTTGTATTTCAAAATCTTATATTTTAAGAAAGATAGAGCAAGGAAAGTCTGACCCGTTCTCCTCTGCCCCTCCCACCCATGCCACCACCCTGCATTTCCCTAAGCTTCTGCAGATGACTTTGAGGAGTTAGGGCCCCGTCCAGATAGCTGGGGTTAAGCTCACCTTCAGGGCAGCCAGGGGCCCAACCAAAGGAACAAGGAAGGCCATTCCTCTTCTTCCCCTTACCTCCCTTAAACCCCAACCTTGCTTCCCAGCCCCGCAGAGAAGTCAATTAAAATGAAGAAACCAAGTCAAACAAATAGGAGGAAAATCAGAACAGAGGTGTGGTTTGGAATTGCTGCTAGTTCACCGTTTATTTATTTATTTTTTTTGTGGCTGAGGAATACACCACAGTACACATATAAGGCATTTTATTAATCTATTTGTGCATTCATGTATTGATAAGCACTTGGGTTAATGCCATATCTTTGCAATGGAGGGAAATAAAATCCCGTCTTAAAAGGTGATTGCAACAAAGAAGGAAAATACACAAATTTGGTGGGTTTTTTTTTTTTTTGGTCTTTCCTTTTAAGTCTAGCCACCTCCACCCTTTTAAATATTCATAAAATGTATACAGAGCTAATTCTGAGTGTGCCCTTTGTGACTATATAACAGTCGTAATTCGTGGTGGGCAGTCAAGACCAGGGACCCTGTGGTAGCAGTGAAAACAAGTCGGAGAAGGGAGCTGGGCAGGGGCTGGGCAGGGGCTGGGCTGTGCTCAGAGCCGGGCACCTGGCAGTGGAGATTCTAGGCAAGGCACTGCACCTCCAGTATTGAGTCACTGTGTCCCTCCTGCCCTAATCTCTGGTTTCATCTTTCCCATAGACATATATTATTTTCTTTTTAATCAAAGTATAATTTGTACACAGCAAAAGGCACACAAGTGTGTCCATAGGTGAGTTTTGGCCACACACAGACATGTGGAACCCACATCCCTACTGAGATACAGAGCGTTCTCATCACTCCAGAAAGTTCTTTCAAGCTCCATCCCAGTCAATGCCTGCCTCCCCTCCAAGCCAAGCAGCCACTGTTCTAATTTCTATTACCAAAAATTAGTTTTGCCTATCCTAGAACTCCACGTAAATGGAATCCTAAAGAATGTGTTTTGGCTTCCTTCACAGGGCACAACGGTTCTGTCATTCCCTCTTTGTGGTGGATACAATAGTTCATTCATTTTTCTTTAAATTTCAGAATACCATAGGAGTATAAGTATTTTGTTTACATGAATTGGTTTTGTACAGTTTGAGTCAAAGTTCTAAGTGTGTCCATCACCCCCAGGTACTGCACATGGTACCCATTAGACGTGAATTTACCCCTCTCCTCCTGCCCCACCCACCTGCTTGCTTTCGGCTGAGTTCAGCTGTCACCTGTGCGCCTGGGTGTTGTTGCATTACCTCCAATTTGATAGTGATGTCTGTGTTGAGTACTCTCGTGAAACTTCACCTAGGAATGGTCTCCAGTTCCATCCAGGCTGTTATAAAAAGTACTAGTTCTCCTCTCACATGGCTGAGTAGTACTCCGTGGTCTACATACACCACATTTTCTTAATCCACTCATGTATTGACAGGCACCTGGCTTGTTTGCACATCCTTGCAACTGTGCTGTGAGAAACACTTCAATGCGCCTGTCTTTTTCATAAAATGACTTTTCCTTTGGGTAAATATGCAATAGTGGACTGTCTGGGTTGAATGATAAGTCTGCTTTTTACTTTTTTTTTTCTTTTTTGAGACACAGTCTCACTTTGTTGCCTTGGTAGAGTGCTATGGCTTCAGAGCCCACAGCAAGCTCCAAGGGCTTAAGTGATTCTCTTGCCTCAGCCTCCTGAGCGTCCATCCATGAACTATGCCCAGCTATTTTTTGTTGCAGTTGTTATTGTTGTTTAACAGGCCCGGGCCGGATTTGAACTCCCCACTTTTGTGTATGCAGCTGGTGCCATAACCACTGTGCTACAGGCGCCGAGCAGGTAGGTCTGCTTTTAACTCTTTGAGGAATCTCTGTATGACTTTCCCTAGAGGTGGTACCAGTTTGCAGCCCCACCACTGATCTTCCTTTCTCACTACACCCATGACAGCATCTGTTGCTTGGGGATTTTTCAATAAGGACCATTTTCACTAGAGTTAGGCAATATCTCCTTGTGGTTTTGATTTGCATTTCCCTGACGATTAGAGATGTTGGGCATTTCTTATGTGTTTATTAGCCATTGGTCTATCTTGTTTTGAAAAGCTTCTGTACGTGTCTTTTGCCTGCTTTTTTAAGGGGTTAATTGATTTTTTTTCTTGCTAATTTGCTCAAGTCTTTATAGACTCTGCTGTTAGCCCTTTATTAGATACATAGCATGCAAAATTTTGTAATTATTTATAGATTCTTTTGGGCTTTCTACATATATGTCTATGTTTATGAATAAATATGGTTTACTTCTTCCTTCCCATAATTGATGACTTTCATTTGTTTTTCTGCCTATTGTACTAGCTGGACTCTACGGTTTAATTTTGAAGAGATGTGGTAAGAATGAAAATCCACTCACGAATCAGTGAGCACTGGGGTTGATTTCACATCTTTACAATTGTGAATCGTGGTACAATAAACACTTCAATGCAGGTGTCTTTTTGATATGTATTTTCCTTTGGGTAGATACTCAGTAGTGGGTTTGCTGCGTCAAATGGTAAGTTTACATTACTTCTTTGAGGAATCTCCCTATTGTTCTCCATAGAGGTTACACATGCACTAAATTGCTCTCCCACCTGTGGGGTGTACCATTCTCTCTGCATCCACACCAGCATTTGTTGTTTTTGACTTTTTAATAATGGCTGTTATGGTAGGGGTGGTAACTGGTTGCAATTTTAATTTGCATTTCCCCAGTGATTAGATGTCCAGTGAGCATTCTTTCATATGTTTATTGGCTATTTGTCTATCTTCTTTTGAAAAACTTCTATTCATGCATTTGCCCACTTTTTTTAGGGTTGTTTGTTTATTTCTTGCTGACTTGTTTGAGTTCTTTGGAGATTCTGTATATTAGCTCTTTATTGCATAAATAGTTTGCAAATATTGTCTCTCATGCTGTAGCTTGTGTATTTACTCTATTGGTTATTTCACTGTGCAGAAGGTTTTTAATTTAATCAAAACCCACTTCTTTATATTTGTTGTTGCTGTATTTACCTTTGGGGTCTTAGTCATAAAGTTTTTGCCTAGGCAGATGTCTAGAAGAGTTTCTCCTATTTTCTTCCCAGAATTTTTGTGGTTTCATGTCTTATATTTAAGTCATTTATCCATCTTGAATTAATTTTGTATACCACAAGAGATAGAGGTCCTGTTTCATTTTTCTGCATGTGGCTATCCAGTTTTCCCAGCACCATTTATTAATAAACAGGGCTTCTCTCCTAGGGCATACTGCTGCCTGCTTTGTTGAAAATTAGTTGTAGGTTGATGGTTTTATTTCTGGTTTCTCTATTCTGTCCTGTTATACTATGTCTCTAGTTTGATAATAGCACCATGCTGTTTTTGTTACCATAGCCTTACAGCATAATTTGAAATCTGGTAGTGCACAGTTTCTCTCTATTTATTCTTTTTGCTTAAGATTGCTTTGGCTATTTGGGTTCTTTTTGGTTCCAAATGAAGTACAGAATTCTTTCTTACACCTGTGAAATATGATGTTGCCACTTAAATGGGGATCGTATCGAATCTGTAAATCACCTTGAGTAACATGGACATTTTAACAATACTGACTCTACGAATCCATGAACATGAGATGTCCTTCTATCTGTGTCATCTGTGATTCTTTCCTTAGTGTTTTGTAAAGATCATTCACCACCTTAGTTAAGTATCTTTCTGGTTATTTTATTTTCTTTGTAGTCATTGTGAATGGCGTTGAGACTCTGACTCTCAGCTTGGTTGGTATTAGTATTCCAAATGCCACCATTAACAACTTGTGTCCATTGATTTTATAACCTGAGACTTGACTGAATTTGTTTTTCAATTCTAGGAGCCTTTTGGTTGTGTCTTTAGGATTTTGTAGATACAGAATCATATCACAAGCAAAAACAGACTGCTTGCCTTCTTTCCCAATCTGGACGCCCTTTATCTCTTTCTCTTCTGTGATCACTCTGGCTAGGACTCCAGTACTGTGACGAAAATAAGTGTGACAGTATCTTGTTCCAGTTCTTAGGTGGAAGGCTTTCTACTTTTCCCCATTCAGTAGAATGTTGGCTGTAGGTTTATAATATATGGCTTTTATTATTTTTAGGTCAGTTCCATCTAGGCCTACTTTGTAGAGGATTTTTATCATGAAAGGGTGTTGTATTTTATCAAATGATTTTTCTGCATCTACGAGATAATTATATGGTCCTTGTTTTGGTTTCTGTTTATGTGGCAAAGAACCATCCTTGCATCCATGAGATGAAATCTAAATTATCATGATGAATTATGTATATGATAGGCTCTTGAATTTATTTGCTAGTATTTTGTGGAAGATTTTTACCTATCTATTCATAAGGAATTTTGGCCTTTAATTTTTTTGTTTGTTGTGTCCTTTCCTGGCTTTGATATCAAGGTGATACTGACTTTACAGAATGAGATAGGGAAGATTTTCTCCTTCTCGATGTTATGGAACAGTTTTAGTTGTATGGGTGCTGGTTCTTCTCTGTAAGTCTGGTAGAATTTGGTCTGTGAATCCATCTAACCCTGGGGTTTGGGGGGCAGAGGGGATATTTTATTGTTTTTTTTCAATCTCACTACTCATTATTGGCCTGTTCATTTCTCTTCCTTCCTGATTCATGCTTGAGAGATTGTGCACTTCCAAACATTGACCTATTTACTTGAGATTTTCTAATTTGTGTGCCCATAAGGGTTCATAGCAGCGTCACATGATCTTTTGCATTTCTATGGTATCACTTGTAATGTCTCCATTTTTAATCTTTTTTGAGCTTATGTGAATCATTTCTCTGTTACTTCTAATTAATGTAGTTAGTGGTCTATTGATTTGGTTTATCTTTTCAAAGAACAAACTTTTTGTTTCATTGATTCTTTATATATATTTGTTTCTTTCCATTTCATTTAGTTCTGCTCTGAGCTTTATTATTTCTTTTCTTCTGCTGGACTTAGGCTTGATTTTTCCTCTTCTAGTTCCTTGAGATGTGACATTAGGTTGTTCAGTTGTGATCTTCCTGTCTTTTTGATTTAGGCATTTTTTCAAAGTCATATACACATAGATCATGAATACATTTATGCATATGTGGGGTACAATGTGTTGATTTTTTTATACAATCTGACATGCTTACATCTAACTAATTAATATAGCTTTTGCCTCATTTACTTGATTATTGTGTTAAGACATTTATGTTCTACACTTGATAGACCTGACTTATACCCTTGCAATATGCTCCATAGGTGTGGTCCCGCTGTTTACCTTCCCTCCCTCAAACCTCCCCCACCCCTCCCTTCCCACTCCATTCCTCTCCTTCATCCTGGGCTATAATTGTGTTCTATCTTTCATAAGAAAGTGTTAGTAAATATAAGTTGGTTTCATAAAAGTAGTGAGTACATTGGTTACTTTTCCTGCAATTCCTCTACTAGAAGTATATCCAAAAGACCAAAAATCACTTGGCAACAAAGATATTTGCACCAGATTATTCACTGCAGCTCAATTCATAATAGCCACATCATGGAGGAAGCTCAAGTGCCCATCGACCCATGAATGGATTAATAAATTGTGTTATATATATACCATGCAACACTATGCAGCCTTAAAAAAAAGATGGAGGATTTACCTCTTTTATGTTTACATGGAGGGACCTGGAACATATTCTGAGTAAAGTATCTCAAGAATGAAGGGAAAAGTATCCAATGATTTAAGCATTTAAGGTTGTGAACTTTCCCTGTCAAAATGCTATTTCCATATTCCATAGATTTTGATAGCTTCTGTCCATTTTTTGTTCAGTTTGAGGAATCTTTTGATGTCTGCTGCTTTTAGTTTCATCATTATCCCAAGGAATGTTTATCAGCAGGTTGTTTAATTTCAATGACTTTGTGTAGAATTGAGTATTTCTCTTGAAATTGATTTCTAGTTTTATGCCACTGTGATCTGAGAAGATACAGGTATGATTTTGATTTTTTTTTGGAATTTGCTGAAATGTTAGGTGGCTTAAGATATGAAAACATGGAGAATGTCCCATGTGGTGATAATAAAAGTATATATTCAGTAGTTTGTGGGTCGAATGTTCTATAAGTGTCTGTTAGATTTATTTCTTCTAGAGTCCTGTTTAAATCCAGTGTTTCTTTATTGATTTTTTGCTTTTAAATTTTGTCCAGCTGTGTCAGTGGAATTTTGAAGTCCCCAGATATTACAGTACTATTGTTTATTTTGTTGCTTAGATTTAGTAGAATTTGCTTCATGAATCTGGACGCTCCTATGTTAAGTGCATATATATTTAGTATTGTTATGTCTTCTTGTTGAATTGTTCCTTTTACCATTATATAATGACTGTCTTTGTCATTTGTTGCCATTGTTGATTTAATGTCTATACATATTTTATCTGATATGAGAATGGCTAAACCTGATCACTGTTTGTTTTGGTTTACTTTTGTTTACCATAAGTCTATGCAAGTTCGTGTGAGTTAAGTATGTTTCTGGAGACAGCATATACCTGGGGTAAGTTTACTCATTGATTTAGCCAGTCTTTGTCTTTCAAGCAAGGGATTAAGGCCATTCACATTCAGAGTTAGCATTGATATGTGGGTTACTGTTCTATTCATCACGTTGGACGATATCCTGTGATGTTGTTTTCCCTCTGTTGCTCTTGTTATATACAATCTGTGAGATTTAACTTTTGGGTGTTTTCCATGTTGGTGAGTATCTTTGGGTCCCTTCACAGCTCAGGCCACAGTTCCCACAGGGACAGTGTAGAACCCCAGTGTTTTTTGCTCCCACTCTTCACCATATGTGCCTGCCTCCTCCAGGTACCTTGTGATCTTGCACAATAGATCCCTCCATCACCTTCTTCTTCACTCTGAATGTCCCCTGTCACTCCTCTGGTGACTCCCAGTGGTCTTTATGAGAAGGCTCATCTGTAGGTGGGCAGCCACCTGCAACTTTCAATCCTCTCCTTAGGAGTAGCACTCAAAGACTATATCTAATCTGCCATTTGTCCTCATGCATCTGATTTATTTTTTAATGTTAAACCAATCTTATATTCCATGAATAATCCACTTAGCCACGATTCATTATCTTTGTGTACTTATATTTTGTTAAGAAATTTTACATTTAAGTTAAAAAAAAATTGGCCTGGCTTGATGCCTGTGTCTCAAGTGGCTAAGGTGCCAGCCACATACACCTAAGGTGGCAGGTTAGAATCTAGCCTGGGCCTGCTAAACAACAATGATGGCTGCAACCAAAAAAAATAGCTAGGCATTGTGGCAGACGCCTATGTTCCCAGGTACTTGGGAGGTGGAGGCAGGAGACTCACTTGAGCCTAGGAGTTGGAGGTTGCTGTGAGCTGTGATGCCATGGCACTCTACCCAGGGGGACAGCTTGATGCTCTGTCTCAAAAAAAAAAAAAAAAAAAAACTGGCCTACAATTTTCTTTTAATGTACTTCTATGGTTTTTCTATTAGTCTTAAGATAGGCACATTAAAAAATCTGTGATATATGCTTTTTTTCTCTGTTTTCTGATAGAATTTTAGTAAGATTGATACTATTTCTTCATTGAAATTTAATAGAGTTTAACAGTAATCTAACACTTGGGTGCTTGTGGTAGGAAGGCTTTGATAATAAATTTAGTTTTGTATAACATATATAGCTAATTGGCTTTTCTACTCAGTTGTGTTAATTTTGGTAATTTATTTCTTCTAATGTATTTTTTAAGTTATTAAATTTAAAATATACAATTGTTCATGGTATTATCATATTATCTTTTTTTAACGTCTAGTTGATCTCAAGCAATTATTTGTTTTATCACTGACACTAGAAATTTATATTTTCTGACTTTTGCTTTTAGTTAATCTAGTTAGGGATTTATCAATAGCTGGGTGTTGTGGTGGGTACCCATAGTCCTAGCTACTTGGGAGGCTGAGGTAAGAGAATCACTTGAACCCAAGAGTTTGAGGTTTCTGTGAGCTACATGATGCCAAGGCAGTCTACCCAGCTGGACAGAGTGAGACTCTGTCATAAAAAAAAAAAAGAAAAAGAAAATAGCAGCATGTGGTTTGTTCCAGAAAGGTGAGGATTTGCCAGATTTTTTTTTTTTGTTACTTATTTCCAACTTAAATTATATGCAATCAGAGAGAGAAAAGTTCTATAATTTTAATGTTTTAAATTTATGGAGACTTGTATTATGATCTAGCTTAAGTTCCATCCTGGTGAATGTTCTAAGCACACTAGAAAAGAATGTCTATTACGAAGACATTGGGCATCATGTTCTGTAACCTTCAAATGGTTGATACTGCCCAATAGTTTTCTTCAAATTTTCTGATTTTATCTACTGGCTCTATCAATTATTGAGAGAGAAGTATTAAAATCTCCAATAAACATAGATAAAATACATGAATTTTGGGCTTATCTCTCCTTTTAATTCTGTAAGCTTTTTCTTTGTTTTTGGAAACGTCATTATCATGATATACCTTTAGTATTGCTATTCTTCTTTATGAAAGACCCTTTAATTATCATAAGATGACTTCGTTAACTTGGGTAACATCCTTTCCTTAAAAACTCTATGCCTGTTATTAATAGAGTCATGTTAGAGTTCCTAAACTTACTTTTAGCATGGAACAAGTTTTCCCATCCTTTTACTTCTATTTTATTTGTCTATTTGTATTTCAAGTATTTTTCTTATAACATTAAATTAAATTTTGCTTCTTTACTGAACCTCACAATATATGCATTTTAACTGGATTAGAATTTGTGACATCTCAATGGATGGAATTTAAAAGACAGAAAATTAACTAGAAAGGAACTTTACAAAGAAGGAGGCCAAGAAATATACATAGAGGTATCCTGGAGTTTGGGAAGAATATTAAGATGTGTGCACATGTGGTGTAACTTTGCAATACCTTAGGGAGAATAGAAAGCTATAAGGGAGAATGTGAAATGAGTGGAGATTCCATAGGACATATAGCACTGGAAGTTGTAAGAGTTTTAGTCTTATAACTGTAACATGATAGAGAACTTTCTCAAAACAATCCAGAGATTCAGTGGAGACCCATACAGGCCACATGTTCAGAATAAAATATTTCAATCTCAGAATAAGGAAAATTTCACTCCCAGCCTAACAAAGCTTAAAAACAATTCCTAACATGATAATAAAACTTATCTCCCAGTATATTATTAACAAAACGCAACACTCTTTAGACAAAGATAGCAAAATACATTCTCAGCTATGTAGCATCCACAATGTCTAGCACACAGTAAAACAAAAAATGGATATGCAAAAAAGAAGGAAAATGTGACCTTCAACCAGAAAAAAAATAAACTTTTCTATAGAAATAGACCCTGAGATGACACAGTTATAAAACTTAGGACATAAGGACTTTCATTGAATGTTTGAAGACTAATAATAAATATACTTGGATTTAATGAGTGAATAAATGCAGGAATCACCACTAAGAAATTAAAAAGACCAGAAAATATGTTCAGAAATGAAATTTCACCTGGCAGGATGAATAGCATATTGAATAATACAGAAGTCAGCGAACTTCAAGATGGGTGAGTAGAAACTATCTTATCTGAAGGACCAAGAAGAAAAAGATCAAAAAATTAGGAAAGACACGGAGACCTAAGTAGTTCCGTCAGATGGTTTAGCACATGTGTCACTGGGATATCAGAAAGTGAGAAAAATTGGGACAGAAAAACTTTGTTGAAAAAAATTACTAAAAATGTCCTAATTTGATAAATGATATCAACACAGAAATAAAAAAAAACTCAACGAATTATGAACAGGGTAAATATAAAAACATATCTAGACACATCATTGCTAAACTGCTGAAAATATTTATCAAGAAAAGCAATCTTAAAAACAGCCAAAACCAAAGACAAATATTTTTACATAAAAAATGAGCATTGATAATTTCCCATCAGAAACAATGTAAGCTATAGCACAATGAGATGGTCTATTTTATATGCTGAAATAAAAATAAATCAACCCAGAATCCTATGTCCCTTGAAATTATCCTTGGAAAAGGAAACCCAACTACGAAATTTTCATCAAGCTTTCCACTTGCCCCAAAACAAACTAGGCTGAAGGTAAATAACACCAGATATGCACTGAGTCTTCAAGAAAGAACAAAGAAAGAAAGTCAATCTAAAAAACATTTATCTCCTTTTATAGCTTCTTAATAGGACATCCGAGATTTTACATTTAAAATGATAAGAATGTATTGGGTTTATAACAGATAAGTAAAATATATAATAAAAACAGCATAAAGGAGATGTGAATAGAAGTGTGTATTGGAAGTTTCTGAATTATATTTAGTATATGAAGTGGCATAATAGTAATTCAAAATAGATGGTGACAAGTTGAGAATACACAATGTAATCTTTAGATCAACTCTGAAATAAGAGACCAAAGTAGAGATAAAAAGCCTATGGAGGAGATAAAATGAACACGAAGTATACTCAATTAAACCAAAAGAAAAAAAGATTAAAAAAAAGAAAAAAGAGAACACTAAGCAGATGGCACATTTAGAAAAAAGAACAATAATTTAAAACACCTAGGAAATGGCCCTTCTGCAGTCTCAACTGAGTACCTGTGGTGTTTATAAAGGCCTCTATCTCTCCAGACACTGAGTAATTGGAGAGCTCCCCTCCAATGAACGAAAACAGATGCTTCAGAAATCACCAATTTTGCAGTTGTTGATTGTGGGAAGGTAAGCCCAATACCCTTTATTCTGTTGTAGTCATACCTGGATGTTCGCACATATTATTTTATAGTTAATAGATGCCTTTTATAATCCTTTTTCACTATATTTATTTGTAAAAAATTTTATTCATGACAAAATACAGCATTTTTGTGCCATAAGCCATACTAGTATTATACCATATATTTCTAACTAATTCTTATTTTTATTAACCAATATTACGTTGGGGGCCAGCTTGGTTCCTTTGCATTATGGTATAGTATTCCACCATCCATATAACTCACCTGCTACTTGTGACCTATCAGTAAATCCCAAGCCAATTCTTTGTTGACATGGAAAACACTGCAGTGAAAATTATGAAATCTGTCCCTGGGGCGCATGTAATTGGTACACTTTCTTCAATTGGATTTAGTAGGTTGACATGACGGTGGTTTTATGACAGTGAGAGGCTTAAGTAAGGTACCTAGCACATGGCACCTCTGCAACGTGACTGGCCAGCACCGCCACAACCCTCAAATGATGGAGCATGCACATACAGGGGGCTCCCCTAAAATCAGAGCCCAGATGTGACCCTGCTCTTCCCCAGCGGCTTATGAGGCACTAGGAGGCCTCACATTGCTGCTGAGAGGAAGAAATGTGAACTTTTTTCTTACAGTTTCTAAACCTTCTAAGAATTTCTTTATCACTCCGAGTGGGGACCAGACTTTCTTGTACATCTGCATATGATATGACAGATCCAGCTGGCCATGTGGTTCCAGATTGGGTCTTTGTTTTATTCTTTTTGACTATTTCAGTCATCTTTTGCATGAAGCAGTCTCTGTTAAGGACCACAAACATCCAAGCATATCATGCCTACCCCTCGTATGTCCCCTGGGGAAGGGAAGGAGGTCCTCTGTGGACAAGAGCCTAGGTCAGCACGGGATGGTGGCTGCCCTGGTAGAAGAGAGGGCCATCTTTTTCAAGCCTTGAATGCCATAGCCAGTAGTACTTATAAAGTGCCAGCTGTGTTTTAAGGATTATGTTGTGTGGACAGATAGTCTAGCACCTGACTACCTGGGTCAGGATCCTGCCTGTCACAGTTACCTGGCAAGATGCTCAGCCTCTGTGTGCCCACTCCTCTCAGAGGTCCCTTGGGATAACAGGCCTTATCTCTTAGGGTTTCTCAGGACAGAGAGAGTCTCTGTAAAGGACTTAAAAATCTATAAAATACATAATCACATAGATTATGGTTCGGATAATTAGAGAAAAGTATTATTTTCATTGGCAAGGAGACCAGATACTGTCATCATAATGTATTTTTTATTAGTTTCTTTTGTTTGCTTGTAAAATTGGCCAAATGATTTTAAGATTCACTTAGAAGAATTCACTGGCAAGAATTAAGTAGAATTATTTTTATTTTTATTTTTTTTTAAAGTTAGGGTTTCTGGTTTGGCATGTAAAGAACTTGGAAGTTGCCCACTGTATCCTAATAAGTCAAAAGCTGGATGACCTGAAAATGAACAACTGCTTAGATCCAAAGGAGAAGTGAGGTCACAGAGAAAACCGCTTCCTTCAAAACTGGAGAGAAAGATATAGGAGAATCACGACTTACTGGAGCAAACCCATAAACCAGTGCCAGGGCAGGGAAACGTGAGCCATAACTGATGACTTGCTGAAGGCTCCCTGTGGACAACTGAGAGGGTTCAGAACCCAAGGGGGGATGAATCACTGGGGATCCCCCATAATTATTTGAGATTTAGTTCCTGGAGCTTGACCATGTTCTCACAGTGGTTATTGGGGAGAAAAATCCCCTTGTGCTTCTAGCAAACAGAAGAAAGGAACCATTTTGAAATATATCAGAGTATTCTATTCTTCTTAACAAGGCTACCCTGAGGAGAAGCCTTCTAACCATAGCCTGACCTTCTCTAGGGTTTTACTGAAGTCTACCTGGCCTGGAAGAAGGGAAATACCCCGTGCTCCAGATCCCTGAAGCCATCCTCTCCCAACTAAGAGGCTGAGGTAAGAGTGAGAAGACCTTGATAAGTTTACAGTCCAGAAGCAGCGGCCACTAAAAGACTGGGACCCAGTCACCAGGCTAGAGAGCGCTGCTCCTCCCGGCACCCTACCACCACTTCAATAAAAGCCTATTTACAGCATTTCCTCTCAGCCAGAACATTGCCTCCAGCTATCAAGAAAAAAATTACAAGACGTATTGACAGGTAATAATATACGTGCAAACTTCAAATCAGACCCAGATTATCACAGAAATAGTGAATGATCAGATGAGGAATTTTAAGCAACTATGATTAATATGCTGAGGGCCCTAATATATAAAGTCGACAGGTAGACAGCATGCAAGAAAAGATGGGCAATGCAAACAGAGAGACTGATATTTTAAGAAAGAACCAAAAAGAAATGCTAGAGTTAAAAAAATTAACACTGTAGGCTGAGCGTGGTGGCTCAGACCTGTAATCCTAGCAGTCTGGGAGGTAGAAGCAGGTGGATTAGCTGACCTCGGGAGTTTAAGACCAGCCTGAGCAGGAGCAAGACCCTGTCAACTAAAAATAGGAAAACAAGCCAAGGATGGTGATGGTGCCTGTACTCCCAGCTACTTGGGAGGCTGAAGCAAGAGATAGCTCAAGCCCAAGAGTTTGAGATCACTGTGAGCTAAGATGACGTCACAGCACTCAATTCCAGGGCAACAGAGTGGGACTCTGTCTCAAAAACAAACAAACAAACAAACAAAAAATACCAGGTACCAACATGGGCAGAAGGAAGGCAAAAGACATCAAAGGCATGTTTTCTGTGGGGAGGAAAGAGGATTCTTGCATGGGCCAAGCCCAGCCCTCGCAATCCTGGGGGTTCCACCAACATCACCCTGGGAACAGCACCTGTCTGCCAGCTTTTGTATGTTCTCTTCTCTCGGGAGGGTAAGGGAACATGATAAATATCTAAAGTATATCAAGACAATTCCAGGTTATCTTTCAAAAAAAAAAAACTTTCTGATAGAGCCATTTGATAATGGCAAACATCAACTCGGAAATAAGAAACGATCTTTGGCTTTTAATTCATGCAAAATTGCCCATTTTCAATAAGCCTTTATTTAACACACACAAAATGGCCATGGAGTGAGAGAATTCCATCTCTCTTTGGAGCAGAGAGTCACATTCATCTTTTTAATTTTTTTTTTAATTCCAAGGGCCTGAAGGCAAGGGAATTTTTCAGGTAACTCCTATGATCTGTTCCAACTTTCTGGTGCTATAGAAGAAATAATATTGGGGAGGTGCCTTAGATTTTCTTTTTAAATTTTATTTTAATCCTCAAAACATTATCCAACACTAATTTTCTTTCAGTATTACAGGACGTTTCCTTTAAGACAAGTTGGGAAGAGCAGAAAAAAAGTCAAATCTAAAAGCCCCAAACACAGACCGAGAGAGAGAAAAGAGACCATTATTGCTGGTGTCTGTCGTCAGCCACGGAATCATTAACATGAAATACCTTTTGATGAATGCATTGAAAAAAAGTGATTATGTATTAAAGTATAAAAGTCTCTTCCTGCATCATTTAAATCACTTACAATGCTGATTAAAATAACAGAACATTATAGCTTGCTTAGCTAAACATTATATTTCCAAATCCATTTCCAATTGTTTCCCTTCAATTTGAACAATTTTTGAGCAATTTTATTGCTATTCATACCTGCTTGATTTTTTTATTAGAAATTAAAGTACACACGTTTTTATCAATGTTGTAAAGAACTGCAAAGTTTAACTCTTTTCATGCCATTCAGAACCTTCAAATCACAGAGAGAAGCAGCTTCATCTTTGGGGCTTGAAGACAATGTTTAGAAAATACCAGAGCAGAAGGGCCTTCGATGTCACCAATTTCTGGATTTATATAAGGGGAAAGTGAGATTCACAGAAGAAAACTGATTTGTATGATATCACTTGAACACAGCACCCAGGCTTATTAAAGGTTGCAGAATATGGGACAATCTATCTTGATGCCAGCCCGAGCCAGGAAGGGCCCTGTGCTTGACCCAGGACCTGTTCCTGGTTCTAAAAGTTTAATCCTAAGTGTAATGAATGAACCTTGGCTGGCGGCAGACACCTTCTCCATCCTTCTCACAGCTATGCCCTTAGCACAAGCCAGAGCCTCACATAGAATGCACTGGGGGACTCTTCACTACACGGTGAATGAATAGAGGTCCCTCCAACACATGGGGCTCTTGGATTTCGAGAAACTGATATAGAGTCTGGTTAACATGAGGAGGACACGGTCAACTTAGAGAATGGAAACAAAGACTGGAAAAGGGGTGCTGGAAGGGATGAGGCCTGGGCATCCCGGGGCTCTAGGCTCTGGAAACCAGTGCTGTTTCCTTCAGGGATTCACCAGATCCAATCATTCTGATCTGTGTCTTCCTCCTAACATTCAGATTCCCAGAGGAGACTCCAGCTGTCCTACCTTTTGGCAAAGCAGGTCGGGAATCCCGTAGTGAAGACCACTGGATAGAGGAATTTCTCAGGAAATTCTTCTTGCGGCTTCAAATACCTGGCATTTGTTTCTGGGGCAGTTTAGTGCTGGGGGATGAAGGTCAGTTTGAATGCTACTGGAGCAGTATGTGGACAAAGCACCCAGGCCCATCGAGTACTGCAGAATATGGGGCGATCTAAATCTATCTTGATGCCAGCCCAAGCCACGGACAGCCCTGTGCGTGACCCCACACAGGTTCCTGGGTCTGACGTGCAAGCCTAGCGTAATGAATGGTTACCTATGGAAAGGCTGGATCAAGCTGCTAGTACGAGATGAAACAAAAACAACACGTGTCCGCTCTGCACTTGAACCCTCCCTTCCTCCTCTGTAGGGTGAGGGTGATAACATGGAACCTGTCATGCTGGTTGGTGCAGGCTTTGGAAATAGCACCAGAAAATTCACCACACAAGGCTGGGCACATAGGAAGCAGCCCTTGTGTGGTGTGTGTCAAGCATGGGTCCCAGGCAGGGGCAGTGAAGGCACCAGCTGCTACAAAAGGCAGCTTGACCAGTGCTCAGTCCCAACTGGTGACCACACAGTCCCCCCTCCAGAGCTGTGTGACAACGTGCACTCCAGTGTGACGACCTCACTTCCAAGCCACGTCAGAGTACCAGCCACAATGGGGTTGCAGAGGGCTCAAGTCATGATGGGGATTTTAGGAGGGCCAGGGGTTACAATCAGGTGAAGTTGAGGGTGAAGGCAGCCGGGCAGCAGGGATCATGATAGCCAGAGAGTGGTGAGCAGAATGCCAGGACAGAGGGCCTCAAGGACGATCCAGTCTCTGGCTTGCCAAACACCAAGTTCAAGGCCCATGATAGATTTCCTGGCAGGTTTAAAATACACTCAACTGCCCAAAGGCAGAGACCGAAGTGACTTCATGTGGAAAGCCAGCTATGCCCACCCAGGTGTCGAAAACTAGCCAAAAATTACCCAAAATTCTAAACCAAGCGCTGAGTCAGGAGACCCAGATTGCAAAAGTGCCAGGAACAAAGGAAAGATGATTATTCCCTGCGGCTCAGGGCAGTGACTAATAATTACCGGGCCCTGACTGTTCCCTGGGTGGCAGGGCAGAGTAGCGGATCCTCTAGTTTGAATTCCATTTCTCCTCTGGAGTTGCTGAGAGACCCAGAGCAGCCTCCTAAGCCACCCGTCCCATTAAGGGAACGCTTAATGTGCCTTGTGCATGTTACCTCCTAAGTTAGATGACTGATGGGATGTGCTGAGTTCAGAGGCAGGGTCTGAGGAGGTGTGCAGTGATTGTTAGTCCTCTGATTATTGTTGTGCTAGCTATTTAGCCATCTTTGAGCCTTATCTCATTTAATCCTGGGGGGTCTGAGGCAGCTCCAGGAAGGTTCCATGTGAGACAGGTGTGGTGGGAGCTGAGCCTTTGCACATACAGGCTCATTCTAAAGCAGGTGGAGGGGGGATGGCATTTGTCAGCAGTTGGGATGAGCAGCAATGCTCCTTGGGGACAGCAGAAGGTATTCTGATTCTTTGAGGTTGGATTCCTGGCTTCCTCAGCAAGAGCCAGCTGACCCCAGACTCTTCTCTGTGGCAGGGTCTTAGCCAAAGTGTGTGGAATGACCAGGGGGGAAGTTTCCTGTCCTGGAAGAGAGGGAGTGAAGGTCACACCAAGGATGTGGCCTGCATGGAAGGAAATTCTGCTCGCCCAGGAGAAAGGGGTGGAGGAGAAGGTGGCTTGATTCTGGAGCAGGTAGCAGGAGACACAAATCATTTGGAGACACACCTGATTTAAGAGTCGGCACTCAGCACATGGGGAGGGTGGAGGGATGGAGACCAGAGTGGGGGAGAGTGGGAAGTTGCAGGGATGCTCTGAGCTGGGGAAATATGCAGGGAAGATGGCAGCAGGGGTGAGGGGTGGGCGTCGGAGGGCCGTGAGCAGAAGTTGGCCTGCAGCCTTAACATCGGGTTAGAAAGAACCTCGAGGTAAGTAAGGATGGGAGTTCCTTCATAGAATGTTACCAATGAGGTGTGCTCCACGGGCGGCGGCACATGCTTTTCCTTCTTGAAATCAAAATGTTTCCTCTCTTCACCTAGTCAATTCCTGCTCATCCCTGGGAACTCAGCTCAACGCTTTATGGAATCTCTCCCTGATGCCAGAGAGGTGGGCCTCTCTTCTCCAGGCTAACCGAGCACCTGCATGATTAGGTGGAGAGGAAAGTCAGAAGTCCAGCAGGACAAGGGCTGGTCACGATGAGCTCCGGCCAGCCCAGACTCGCCCCTGCAGCTGCCCGAGCTCAGGGTCTGTGCCAACAGCCAGCGTCAGAGGCAGCGTGTTTGAAAAATTCAGGCCGCCTCTCCCCAAAGCGGAAGGTGTTGGTGGAGAAACGAACTCTCGGACCCTCTCCTTTCCTCTCTGCCTCAGGTTCCAGGCTGTTTCATGAGCCCTGGTATTAGGTTGAGAAACCAGGATGCCAGGTTCCCATATTCCCTGGTTCCTAGTTCCCAGCACTGCAGAACGGTTATTGGTACTGAGTCGTCAGAATGAATGAGCAGAGAGAGCAGGTGCCAGCAGGTGCAAGCTGGCAAAGTGCCAACGTTTTAGGCCTGGAGCCGAGCAGGTTCCAGAGGAGGAACCGTCAGCCCCCGTGTGTGAGGAGACACCACCGAGGTTGACAAGATTGCTCTTTTTATGCTGACTCCTTAATTTTATATCGGGATGGAATATTCATTGTTTTTCTTGGAAAAGGATGGACAATTCCTAGAATTAGGAACCCTCCCCTTTTCTGTGCTTGGAAGGCAATTTCCAGGGGCTGCCCTGGTATTAGTTAGCCGTTATGGTGCTGGCGAGTGTGATTTTTACTATGTTAATGAGGGAGGCCACTTAGGGACAGTGTTATTTTGGCTGTGTGACTGTGTGTGTGCCCTGAAGACCCTCTGTTGAGGGCTTGACCGTATCTCCACTTTGTGGCTTCTGTGTAGGTCAGGCCTTGGAGATGCTCTGTCACAGACGGAACATCTGCTCATTCCTTGGGGTCTTCTTGACCTGTGTCATGTGTCCTTTCTCTGGAATCCACTCCCTAGGGTCCTACTCAGGCTGTTCCCCAAACAACCCAATCATTATGACCACATCTTTCTGCCCTTATCAGAAAGTCCCCAGGATACTGAGTGGCCTCCATCTCAAGGTAACCCACCTGCAAGATCTGGCACCGGCAAGGTCTCGATTAGCTGTGTTCATGGGACAGTTCAGTGTGACAACTCAGGCCAGCCTGGCTCAAGCTGGTCCAAAATAGCACCCACTGTCCACCCTGCTCATATCCAACCACCTGCCTGACCTCACACCAGCAAGACGGGACACATCCCAAGCTTCCGAGGGTTAACACTTCAAGAAGCAATGCGGGGAGGCTTTGCTGGCTCACAGTATCATGAGAATGGACCTCACCAGCGAGTGAGCAGCTTTGATCAGTGCTGAAAAAGCTATAAGGCTATCTCCTTCACTCAGACACCCCACGCCTGGACCATTTTCTTCTGGGAGAAACATCAACAAGTTACAGATACATAATTTGAAAGAAAACAACCTTAAGTAATGCTATTCTAGTTAGACCTAAATTCACATTTAAAAATATTATTCAGCTAATTAAAATGGAATTAAACGAATACAATGTTAACTGTGTCTACTGTTTAGCATAAAAAGTTGTTAAATATATCATACTCTGCGTTCCGAACTGGCGGCAGATTTTAGCAATGTTTAATTGTAAGAAATAGCCATGTACTACTTAATTGCATAACTAGGTAGGACATAAAAATCACAATTACATGAATTATATTAAGTAAAATATGTTAAAATAGTTTGTTTTTCGATGGTGGAATTTTATGGACACTATAATGAAACTGAAGTACATTTTTAATTACCTAATTATTGCTATTTTCAAAGTCCATTTACACCATAATTGTTCCTGTTTTCATAGTCCAAAGAGTCCATGACAGCAAGACTCAGTAGGATCAGAATAAGGATTCATTCTTCAAACCACCCCTGCTTCTGCTTCCCTCCTGTCTTCAGAAAGTGATCTCAGAAGCATTCCCGATGTTTTCAACAGGTAAGGCTGTATAGGAAATTTCTGGAGTGACAAGAGGTGCAGAGGAGGGGCTGTATTTTCAGCCTTCAGGTAACTTGCAGTCTAATGATAGGGTAAGACTTACTGCAGCCCAAACAGAACGGAAGGAAAGACAGTCACACTGAGCCTCCCACTCCCGGGAGGGAGGGCAGCAGGTGGAAGCACAGGTGGGAACAGGCTGGGGGAGCAGGTGGGGCCGGGCACTGGGGCGGGGCCAAGGTGACAGAGGTCATCCTGGGCTCCCAGGTGGGACCAGCATGTGAGTGAGGACCCAGGGGCAGGCACAGCAGGCGGTGTGCAGTGGGGCCCTGTGGTGGATGGCGTGGGACAACAGGAAGAGACTCAGAGTCACAGCACAGTCAGGGCTGACCAGAGTCTGGGAGCTGGGGGGACAGCTCTGGCAGTGAGAGGAAGAGGAGAGCATGGGGGGGTGGGGGAAGAGATGGCTTCAGTGAAAACCAGAAGTGGAATTCCGGACCAGGAGTTTAGAGGTTATAGAAGGTCATCCACCCTTGCTGCTAGAGGCAAGTTTGCTCAATAGATCTAGTCTCTTAAACATTTGTTTGTTTTTAATCTTGAAAGTGCTTTCAAGTTTCCTTCCTTCCTCCCTCCCTCCTTTCCTTCCTTCCTTCCTTTCTTTTTTCCTTCCTCCTCCCTCTTTCTCTCTCTTTTTCTTTCTTTCTTTCTTTCTCTCTCTTTCTTGTTGGATTTGGGGGAGCAGCTACAGATAAGTTAAGAATATTTTGAGATGAAATCACAAAATCTCCAAACTGACCACACGTGTAGAGTTAGTGTGATTTTATTTTTTATTTTATTTCATTTTTTTAAAGCTCCACATCATATGTCACCAGTAACATGACAATTTAAACAAGCTAGATGTCACTACACACCTATTTGATTAGCCACATCGAGAGGCCTGGGGATCCCAGGCAGAGCTTCAAGGACGTGGGGGACAGGACCCTCCCTCTTCATTGCTGCCGGGAAAGCTAAATGGCACAGCCCCTTTGGAAGTGAGTTTAGTGGTTTATCACAGAACTAAACACACTCTTACCCACCGTAGCATCCTGCAGTCTCACCCGAAGGAGCTGGGGATTCATGTCCTCAAAAACCTGCACATGGTGTTTACGGCAGCTTTATTCATAATTGCCCCAACTTGGAAGAAGCAAGACACCCTTCAGTAGGCGAGTGGATAAATAAACTGTGGTCCATCGCGACAATGGAATCCATTATTCGGCACTAAAAAGAAATGAGCTAGCAAGCCATAAAAAGACAGGAAGGAAACTTAAATGCAGATCGCTAAGTGGAAGACGCCAGTCTGAAGAGGCTGCATGCCGTAGAATCCCAACTGTGTGACATTCTGAAAAGGCAAAACTGCGGAGACAGTACAAAGATCAGAGGTTGCCGTGGCCTGGGGGAGGCAGAGGAAGGTGTGGGTGGAGCACAGGAGGATTTTAGGGCCGTGAAACCATTCTGTGTGGTACTGGGGCGGTGGATATGTGTCATCTAAACCCACGCACCGCCCACCGTCACTGAACCTTCATGCAACCATGGACTCCAGTAATTACAATGTGTCAGTGCGGGTTTATCAGTTGTAACAAATGTATCTCCCTGGTGGGGGACGGTGATAACTGGGGAGCTGCTCAGGTTTCTGGGCAGCAAGGGCTAGGTGGGAAAGCTCTGTATTGGCTGCTCAATTTTATTATAAACCTGAAATTGCTGTAAAAATAAAGTCTATTCAAAAATAAAAGCAGTGGAAGAAAGAAGCAAATTATTAATACATTAAAAGAACGCGCATGCAGCTCCGTGGCACTCGTTGAGTACAGCTCCCCGCTCTGGACTCGCTCTGGGTCCCCCACTGTCCCGGGAGTTCAGCCAAATGCCTTCCTTTGAGCGTTAGAAAAAAGGTTTTGAATTGCAGACCATTTCCGAGGATTTTATCATTTCATTCTGTTTTTATTTCTCACACCTTCCTTTCCCTTCCTGCACTTGGAATCGTTTCCATGTGCCGAGCGTCCTTGCTAGGTCATCGCTGCCGAGCCCTGGGTGAGATATTCTCGGCAGCGGTCAGGGCCACCCGTCCTGGCCAGCCCTCCCCGCACTCTGACCAACCGGGGTAAGTGGTGGAGCCTCTGGTTGGTGTTCTAAATCTCTGAAAGCCCTCTCTCTGAGAGCTCTCCCCCAGTCACATAATTATTTAAAATACGTCTTCCTGTTGGGGAAATGGGTCCCAGCCACAGAGTAACCAGAAACTACATGAGTCACTGTGGTTAAGACAGATTATTGAATTCACAGCTGATGTGACTTCATCGTTGGGAGGCCAGCGGGTCTGAAGCCGCCTCGCGGAGCCAGCTTTGCTGGTGGCGTGGCCGCAGAGTCTCTGCCCCGTACTTGGGTTCTCTCCAGAGGAAGCGAGCAGAGTCAAGGTGACAGCGCTGACGGGGAAGCAGGAACATCGCACTCTATCGAGCAACGTCTTTGATTCCTGAACTTTATTCCAGCTCAAGGGAAGGTGTATTAAAACCTGAATAAGCATTTCACCTGACTACACAGTCACATCCCTGGGAAGAGTGTGCCCTGGAGCCATATCTCTGTTTCCCATACTCAAAAGTCAGACATCACACAAGGATCCAGAAACCACTTCCTCTTTGCTAAGGATTGAACAAGGCATGAGGGGATATATCAAAAAGTTAGTTGGCAAGTACCAAAACTTGGTACAGAAATTAAGAAATCCAGCTGGTTGGCCAGGCATTGCCAACATGTGGATATCACATTTGGAATTGGTGTGGCCTCCGTATTAGATCAGCACTACCATTTACGGATACTTTTATTTTATGCAAGTCAGGTTTTTACTTAAATAATGTTACTTAAAAAGGAAAACTGCTATCACTAATCGAGATGTCAGAATCCTCTTCCATGAACTGTGAACCATAAACGTGAATTTCGTGGAAACATAGCTATTGAATGAGAAGTGTCTGTCCACATAGCCCCCGAATCATCTTCTACAGCCTCTGTGGTTTAGTGTGTACAAGAAATAAAAGGGTAAAAATGTGAGCATTGAAGAAGTTAAAGCTCTGAAGAGAGGTGGTTACAGTTGTGCTGTTTTTACTGATTTTTTGTTATATGAGTAAAAAATAAGAAAAGGCTACTCTAACATCTTTCTCTCCTTTCCACGTATCTCCTGAAGTTAGAGATACGTGGGGCTCAGCTCAAGAGATAATCCTGAGAGCGTGTCAGACTCAAACAGGCAATGCAGTTTATACATTTACCAGCTTCCTGAGTGAGGCAGCGGCACCTGGGGTCAGTTACTGAAATTTAACTCACCTGTCAGCCTACGGAACTCTAGCGTCACCTAAACATCCCCATTAGTGCAAGCAATTGTGTCCTTAGTTATATATACAAACTAGTATTTTTGCACTGAAGTAATTACTTATATTTGAAGTTTGAAGTGCACAATGTGATGGTTGCAAGCAGCTCTCCCCCCTAGCTGAGGAGTCCACAAACTGACAGCCTTAAGATTATGTTATGGAAACCGCTAGACAGAGGTACCTACACATGCTTATCCCTTCCCAAGAAACATCAATTGTTATGAAATTTCTCTACTTATAGAATCTGTAGTAAAGAGTGCTAATTTGCTTTAAAAAATCATTTCAGAGGAAAATCATGAAATCTCTAAGAAGAGGCTTACAATGCATTTAACTATAATTCATACTATACATGATCTTATATATCTGGTAATCAATCCTAAAAATTTAAAGTTGCTGGGCTTGGTGGCTTAAGGCCTGTAATCATGGCATTCTGGGAAGCTGAGGCAGGTGGATTGCTTGAGCTCAGGTGTTCGAGACCATCCTCTCTTGAAGAGCAAGACCCCATCTCTACTAAAAATAGAAAAACTAGCCAGGTGTTGTGGCAGGTGCCTGTAGTCCCAGGTGCTGGGGAGGCTGAGATAAGAGGATGTTCTGAGCCCAAAAGTTTGAGGTTGCTGTGAGCTGTGATGACACCACGGCACTCTACCCAGAGCAACAGAGCGAGACTCTGTCTCAAAAATAAATAAATAAATTTTAAAAATACAAAAACTAGCCAGGCATTGTGAGCACCCTAGCCAGGCACCTGTAGTCTCTGCTACTTGGGAGGTTGAGGCAAGAGAATCACTTGAGCCCAGGTGTTTGAGGTTACTATGAGCTGGAACACCACGGCACTCTATCCAGGGTGACAGAGTGAGACTCTGTCTCGGGGGAAAAAAGAAAGAGAGAGAGAAAAAATTAAGGTCATCTGCTGTGCCAAAATACTCAAGAAATTCATTTTATACCTTTTTTGAGGGACTCTTGCTCCCCACCGTGTTTTGAGCATGAGGTTACTGAGCGAGGCTCCTGGCCTCATGAAGAGGAGGCAGTCCCATGGGCAGTGTCATGTCGAGTAAGGGTTGGCAGCTCCGGCCGAGGAGGTGGCATTCGATCAGAGACAGGAATGAGTAGTGAGCCCTGAGCATGTGAACCCTGCTGGAGGGGGCTTCAGGGGCAGGGAGTGCAGGTGGCAGAGTGTCCCTGGACAGAGGAACAGTAGGAACACAGGCCCCAGGTGAGAACTGCTGAGCTATCATAAAGGGACGCAGAGAATTCCCATAGGCCAGAGCAGGGTGACCAGCCAAACAGGGGTCCTTTGGTCTCCAAAGGACCAAAACTGATCTCAAGTACAACACAAACATCAAGAGATTTTTAAGAAGCATGTCCTGAAGTAACTTACTTTTTAAAATTTTTATAAATTAGAGTTTATTTGTTTTTTTGGAGCAGTTTTAAAATTCACAAAAAGAATTGAGCAGAAGGTACAGAGTTCTCAGAGACGCCCCTGCCCCCGTACACGCACAGCCTGTGTGTGTTGCTGGTGAGTGAGAACGTCAGGCTGGGTAATTTATACAAAGAAAAGAACTTTACTTGGCTCACAGATATGCAGTCTGCAGGAGAAATGTGGTGCCAGGATTGGTGTCCGTGAGGACCACAGGACGCTTCCACCTGTGGTGGATGAGGAAGGGAGCTGAGCCGGTAAGCAGAGACCACGCGGGGAGAGAGAGACAGACACAGGAGGGGATGTGGGTTCCTGCATTTATTTATTTATTTATTCTATGTGGACAAATAATTTTTATTTACAGCAATGATTTTTTTTAGGATTTTAGGAGAGATGCTATTGAAAATAAAGAAATGATATTAACTGTACATATCACACACGTTCAGTGGCCGGGCACGGTGGGTCAGGCCTGTGATCCCAGCACTCTGGGAGGCCGAGGCAGGTGGATTGCCTGAGCTCAGGAGTTCCAGAGCAGCCGAGCAAGAACGAGACCCCGTTGCTACTAAAAGCAGAAAAACTAGCCCAGCACGGTGGCTCATCCCTGTTATCCTAGCACTCTGGTAGGCCAAGACTAGTGGATTGCATGAGATCAGAAGTTCAAGTCCAGCCTGAGGCTATCTCTACTGAAAATAGAAAAACTAGCCGGATGTGGTGGTGGGTGCCTGTAGTCCCAGCCACTCTGGAGCTGAACCAAGAGGACTGATGAAACCTAAGAGACTGAGGTTGCTGTGAGCTATGACATTGCCATGACACTCTACCAGGATGACAGAGCGAGGCTCTGCCTAAAAAAAGGATTCGAGACCATGTAACACACATTCAGTCCATAACCACTATCCCATCGCTTGCTCAGCAGTTCTGTTTCTTTTTATCCCTCTCATTTTGATATAACGGCACAAATGACTAGGTTACATTTTCTATGTTTGTTAGGAAAAGTCCAAGTTGTAGTTGAGCCCTTATCGGGGGCTATGCCAGGTACCCTTTCATCGGGTGAGATCACGCCAAGCTTCCCCCTCCTCCCCTCACCCCTACTTGACTTAATCGAGTTTTTCTCTCATGCAGGTGTGTAGCTGTCCATCCACCGGTTTCAAACTAGGACTGAGTACACTGGACACTTGCTTTTCCATTCTTATGATACTTTACCAAGGAGAATGTTCTCCAGATCCATCCAGGATAGTATAAAGGATGTAACGTCACCATCTTTTTATGGCTGAATAGTATTCCAGGCTGCATATATACCACGGTTTGTTGATTCATTCATGAGTTGATGGGTACTTGGGTTGACATCTTGGCGATTTATGAACTGAGCTGCAATAAACATTCTAGTGCAAATGTCCTGATGGTAAAACGATTTTTTATTTAACTTCTGGGTAGTTACCTAGTGATGGGATTGCGGGATCAAATGGCAGGTCCACTTTCAGCTCTTTGAGGATTCTCCATGCTTCTATATAAAAGGGCTGTATTAGTTTGCAATCCCATCAGCAGTGTATAAGTGTTCCCTTTTCCCCACATCCCCGCAGCAGCTTTGGGGCGCTGTGCTAGGCTCTTTTTGACAAATAGCTGTCTCAGGACCTGATCGGACACTCGCTCACTGTGAGAATGACACAAAGCCTAATGCTCTGAACACCTGCCACCAAGCAGTACCTCCAATGCTAGGGCTCAAATATCAACATGAGACTTTGCAGGACCAAACAGACCATATCAAGCCATGGCATCCACAATCAAAAGCCACCAGCAGAGTGGTGCATTCGTTACAATTGTCACATGGTTATCACCCACAGTTCCCTCAGGGGTTGTACATTCTCTGAGTTTGGATAAAGGTATAATGACATGTACCCACGATTACAGTACCTTGCAGAATAGTTTCTCTGCCCTAAAAACTCTCTGTGCCCCACCTGTTCCCCTCCCCTGAGCCTCTGCCAACCTGTGGTTCATAGCTCTGCCTTTTCCAGAATGTCACACAATTGGAATGATGCAGGCCGGGCCTGGTGGCTCACACCTGTAATACTAGCACTCTGAGAGGCTGAGGCAGGAGGATCATTTGAGGCCAGGAGCCTGAGACCATTCTGGAAAACATAGTGAGACCCCATTTCTGAAATAATAATAATAATAATAATAACTATCCAGGCATACTGCTGTGTGCCTGTAGTCTCAGCTACTCTGGAAGTTGAGGCAGGAGGATCACTTGAGCCCAGGAGTTTGAGGTTGCTGTGAGCGAGGATGAGGCCACGAACTCTACCCAGGGTGACAGAGTGAGACTCTGTCTCAAAAAACAAACTGCCATTAGAATGAGGCACTATGTAAATCATAGATAACATGAAAAAATAACACTCCTTATAGTCCTTAAAGATAACACGGGAGAACATCTACATGTCCTAGGGTTGGGGATGAGTTTTTAGATCCAACACCAAAGCCAAGACCTCTGAAAACAAGGACTGATGAGCTAGACTTCAATGAGTTTCTGCTTTGTGGTGGAACCATCAGGAGAACGGGAAGGTGAGCCTTAGACGTGGAGAAATACTTGCAAAAGATGCATCTGACAAACGTCTGCTGTCCAGAATGTACAAAGAATGCTTAAAGCTCAACAGCAAGAGAATGAACAGGACAGCTCTGACATGGGCCACAGAGCTGGTGAACACCTCGCCAAGATGAGCAGATGGCAGGTCAGCGGTGTGGTACGGCCAAGGGAGGTGTAGATTAGGACAGCAATGGGATAGCACCGCATACCTATCACAGTGGCCGAAATTCCAAATACTGACAACACAAAACGTCACCCAGAATATGGAGTAATAGGGCTCTTACTCATTACTGGTGGGAATGGAAAACAGTACGGCCACTTCGGAAGACAACTTGGCAATTTCTCATAAAACCAAACACTCTTACCACACCAACGAGCAGTTGCAGTCCGTGGTATGTATCTGAAGTACTAGAGAACGTACGTCCTCATAAAAAGCCTGCATAGGAAAAGCCCAGGCTTCACTATGACCCATTATAGCCACGTAACAGAACTCGTACCTTCTATATTTTTACAAATAAAACCTTGAAAATGCATTAACTTAAATGCACAAAGATGTTTATGGAAACTTTGTTCATAATTGCCCAAACTTGGAAGCAACAGAGACATTCTCCAGTAGTTGAATGAAAAAAAATTGTGGTGCATTTAGACAATGGAATATTATTCATAGCCAAAAAGATGTGAGCTGTCAAGCTCCTGAAAAGCCACGGAGAAAACTTAAAAACTAAGTTCAAGTGAAAAAAGCGAGTTTGAAAGGGCTACTGAGGATACGATGCTCACGCACCTAGATAATGTGTTGAGATATTGTTTCATGATGCTTTACGGCCCACCTGGAATGTGAGTCCCCACTGTCTGAGATACTGGGATTGGGGTCTGGCAGACTGCGGATTTTCCCTTGAGTGTGCAGTCACAGCTGCACAGGTGATGTTCAGAGTTCCCTGTCTGTAGATGAGGAGAAACCCAGAAGGAGGTGGAGACCAGCACGTCAGTAAGGCCCCATCCCAAAACAAGATCCCAACATCTTCAGGCTGTCATGGCATCTGTAACGTCTTCAAAGCTGAGAGTCAGGCCTTCATCCACCCCCCATGCTGATGGAATCGGTGTGTCTGGACTCCACGGCAGCAACTTGTTCCTTCTCTGTTATCAGACGGGACTCCTCTCTAAACATGAACCTGGTTTTCACTGTCTACTGACAGAGAAGTGAACTAAATGATCCAGTGTCTGGACACAGGGCAGCTGTATCAGAGAATGGGTCAGTAGCTTTTGTGAATAACACACTCCCAAATATAAAGGGCGTGACACAACAGAAGTGTATTTTTCTCATCAAGTCCAAGAGCTGATGGTGAGGAATCTGCTTCAAGAATTGTTCTGGGACTTAGCCCCACTCCCTGACATGATTCAAGCTCTGCTAGAGCATTTCTGGCCAGGAGAACCTTCTATAGTGGTGAAAATATTCTATACTCCCCCTTCCAACACGGTAGCCACTAATGTGGCTCATGTCACTGCAAAACTAAATTTTTAATATTATTTAACTTTTTAAAGAAGGAAAACATCAAGGCACCTTTATTACTTAATTTTAAGACTTCTTTTAAGGTTTTTAAATATAGCTAAAGCAATTAGGACAATGATATTACCATATGAAGAAATTAATGGATTAAAGAGACAGTCCAGAAATAGGACATTGCCAGGCACAGTGGCTCACACCTGCAACCCCAGCACTCCGGGAGGCCGAGGCAGGTGGATCATCTGAGCTCAGGAGCTTGAGATCAGCCTGAACAAGAGTGAGACTCTGTTTCTACTAAAAATAGAAAAATTAGCTGGGCATCATGGCAGGTGCCTGTAGTCACAGCTATTCAAGAATCTGAAGCAAGAGGATTTCTCGAACCCACGAGTTTGAGATTTCTGTGAGCTATGCACACACACACACACGTGTGCATGTGTATATATGTGAATATATACATTAAATGTATATGAATATAATTCGTCTTTGAAGAAGGCACCAGTACTAAGGTAGAGTGATGGTGGAAGAGGTAATCTTTTCTAGAAATGGTGCAAGAATGACTAGCTGCACAGTGAAAAAGGTGACAGAGTTAGGAGGGACCGAGGCAATGTTGCATTTATATGTTGTTTTTGTAAAACTGATTACTGAACTGAAAAGCAGCAGCTGCTTTTCAGAAAAGCACTTTAGAAAGAGGGAATTAAGGCCCCAAAATATTAAATAGAAAGGCCATGGTCACATAGCAAGGAGACTCTAAAGGCAAGATTTAAACCTGGTTATCAGAAGTTGCCACGGGGGTAGGACAGGAGCCTCGGCACAGAAGGATAAGGAGGGACGAGAACATGAAGGGTGATGCGTTAGTTCCAAGTCAGCCAGGAGGCTGAGTTCCCTCATTTCTCCTTTGCCTTTCTGTTTTTTGGGTCCTGTCCAACTTGCATTTCATAATTTGTTTTTATTTCGTTGGGTTTGGGGAAGGAAAGGAATCATGAGTACATTGGACTGTGATATTTCTTTTCTCTCATTTTCACTTCGTTTTAATTAATTTAAATGGAAATAGCCATGTGTGATTATCAGTGGCTAGAACCTTGGCATCCTCTCTGTTCAGCCCGCAGGAGGAGGGAGGCAAGAGAAGGTTCATCACGGGGAGGTTTTCAATGGGCCAGTCCTAGAAGCCATGCAGTTCCTCTTCCTTTTTCTTCCCATTGGCTAAAGTTAAGTCACATGGTCACACCTAATTGCAAAGGAGGCTGGGAAGTGTAGTCCAGCTCCTTACCCAGAGAGACAAGGGGATAGATTTTTGTGGGTACATAGCAGCATCTATGATTCCAGGACTGAAAGTCCAGTGAAGGCTGAGATGTGCACCCCCTTCCTTTTAAGTAACTACAGAAGAGAACAGGGAGGTAGTGGTGGGGAAATCCACCCAAAAATGTTATGTAACAATAGCACAGAAATTGAATTAATTAGAATGCCTAGATGCAAAAGTGTGTCGTCCTCAGCAGTAACAAGATTAAGGTTAAAGAGATGTATAGATAGATAGGATAGATCGATAGGGTAGCTAAGTAGATATATGATAGATGGTAGAAATAAGATAGATAGATAGATAGATAGATAGATAGATGAGAGATCAATGACAGATAGATGATAGACAGATAATCTTGACGAGCTCTTGTGATCTTTTCCCCTCTCCCACGTCCTTGTATGCAATCATAGCCTTTTTATTTGATGCACAGTGAGAGATGCTCGACTCTGCATATGTTCATTCAATGTTTATCACATGCTGACTTAGTGTCAGGGGATACAAGGAGGGCTGGGGCCTAGTTTGCCACAGATTGTTTTAATTTCACAATGCAGACATCTTAGAGCTAAGGACAAGGGGCAATGAAAACCCAAGCAAAGAATGGTGAGTCCTTTAGGCTGGTAGAGGGCCAATCTAGGCAAGGATTTCTAACAGAGATGTGTGTGTGAGTTGCACACACACTGCAAACAGCACTTTCTTGAGACACAGACGTGACAAGGAATGTCTGGTCAAGTGCTTTCATGTCAAGATCAACAAGGAATGGGTGTCATACCTTCAGTGAGGATGCGGAATCCTCCCTACGTCAGAGCAGTTGCCAAGCTGACCCACCTCAAGGTCTCAGCCACCTGTGTGAGTTCTTCAGCCAGTTTTGGCATCCCATCTACCTCATCACCATGACGTCATTCTGAGCTTAGCTGTGTGTGCTGCCTCCCTTGCAGCTACTTTTTCATCTCCCTTCTCTCATGGCGCTTTCCCTCCATCCCTGTTTTGTGGTGAGTTATTTAAGTGACTATTCCTCAACACTAAACTGAGGCCTGTCCCCAGAGACCATGACCCCATTATCTTATTTCCCCCACTAAAGGTGGTGGGTCTTTTGTGCCTTGGCCACCCAGCGTCCTGTCCCCTACTTCCAATAACAGCATCTTGATTTCCTCCTGAAGTGTTTACATTGCCCACTCTCGGACCCTGGCAGGACTATAAGCTCTGTAAGTTATGAAAAGTCATCTTCTCTCTCCCCCAGAGCTCTGAATCTGGAGTATGGCAACATGAGGTCAGGAAGTGGCTAGAGCTCAGGTCATGCCCCCTGACAGTGCTTGTGCTTGAGCTTGCCTCCCCTGGATGTGCCTTGGCTGGAGTCTATTTTGAACCAAGGTGTCTTCACCCTTAACATCATTTCTTGGAGTCCCTTAGAGATTTCCCACTTTTCTTCATCTATAGCTAGCCTGTAAGAATTCCAATTTATAGAATGTACATCTGTAAGTGCATATGGAACATGTTACTAATGAACGTCACAGAAGACTAAATGTAAAAATCCCTCTTTATGGACGAGGATAATGTGTTTTACATAGAAGCAAAATGAAACATATCCCGTGTGTATCGGAGTCCATGACGGGAATGGCCTCAGTTAAATGCATATGACCAGATGTTATTTTCAACATGCTTGAAGATAGTCTCATGTGACCCTTGGGAGGAAAAGACATGGGTAGGATTGAGACCTAGTGCTCACCTCATAACCTTCCTAGACTTGGAAGCTCTGGACAGTCATGGTCCCCCCCTTTCTGCTCCCTGGTGCTAATCAAACTTGATTCCTCCCTCCTTTTTAGTCCTCTGTCTCCCTTACAGCCTTTGGGGTTATTTCAGCCTTACATGTCTCTCCCCCCTCGACCAGAGGTTCAAGAGGGCAGGTTGACCCTTTCCCATACATTCTATGAGGCTCAGCACGAGACATCTATCCCTCACATTCCACAGGGATGTCTCTTAGAAGAGGTACTCAGGAACTATTTGCTAAATTGAATGGAATTGATTTGAATTACTGAATCCAGGTAAATGGCTTTGGTAAGTCCATTAGCTTTGCCCTGGGAATCTTGTATCCTGTCCCTCTCCATCTCTATTTGCCCAGATTAACATGACAGAGAGTGATTCCGGAGTCTTCCTTATTCACTTCGCAGGGTTGGAAATGAGATGTGAAAATGACAACAAAGGAGACGTATCAATAATACTCATGTGAGGTCAAGGTGGGAGACTGCTGCTGTCTGCCCAACCTTCACGGGGGGAGAGAGCCGTCAAGGCCACTTGAGTGGATCTCACACAAATCACTTGACTCAACATGACCACGCTGCTCTGGACATTGGCATCAAGGATTCTGGTTGAGAAGACATCAGAACTTCCACGTCCCCGCCACGCTCTTGTAAGCCTTGCTCCCCCCGGGCATCTGAGGCTGTCCCTCTGCTCATTTCACGGAGCAGAATTTATTCTTGGTGTGTACTTAAAATATGAGGACCAGCTAATAAAATAATAACCCTGAAAGGTTTATCAACTGATCAAATCGTAAGCCTTTAAGATTTGTCTTGACACTGTGGCACCCCTGGTAGTTCTGTGGCCGTATGTGTACCCCTTCTCCCAGGTAGGCACCTGGGTGTGGACTCTTAATTTTAATTATTATAAAGTGTGTCTGAGTCTCTGTGTGTGTGAAGAAGTGAGGGACAGGGAGAGAGAGAATTAAATACATAATTCACATCTTAAAAATCCACCAAAGACAAAGGGGATTTAAAAAAAAAAAGTAGGCATATATTTAGCTGAGTGTTCTGTGGATTTTTTTTTTTTCTTTTTGAAAAACTCCAGGGCAAGTGTTCAAGCCAAGCAGGAGCCTTTGACTCCGGTTATTTATTTATTTTGCTCTCTCCTTTGGAAAGTGATGCGCGTGTATTACGAAGAGCAAATATTGTAGTCTTTATTGTCAAACAAAGTTTATAAAAGTTCATGTGTCAATGATGAGGCCAAGGACCTCACACAGAAAGTTTCCTGTCCTGGAAGAATTGCTCATGAAATGTAAAATATGGGAGGTGAGGGGAATCCTGACTGCCAGAAAATAGAATCGGCTCACTCTAGATGGCACCCATGGGGTTGGAGGAGCTCAGGCCTGGACTGGCCCAGCCTGCGGGGTGCAGGGTGGGGGGGGTCTCCTGCTACAGACATGCAGGAGGCAGTGAGGGAAGACTGCAGTGGAAGCTGCAGGGTATTTACTTAGAGGAGGCTCATTGTGTCCAACTCCACGTAGCCCTGACATCCAGATGCATGAGGCCACCAGGCCTTTGGGGACATGGGAAGTGGAAGCTAGGTGATGACAAATGGAAGGCATTCTTTGGCCCCGGAGCATGCCTGCGTGGGATCTGGTAGGAGTTCAGTTACTATTTACAGGAAACTGGCGCAGAGTCGTAACTTTTCCTAGACAGGTTGGTGCCATTGTGTTCTGGCACCATGAAAAGCATTAAATAAGGCTTAGCATTTGTCTAAACCATGCTGCATGCACTATACTTCCTGATATGTATGGCTTTCTCTGACTGGGAGCTTCACTGAAGTCCCTCCCTGGGGAGCAGAGAGCAGGAGTTATAGTCAACCATTGTTAATTTGTGCTTTGTGCTCTGTTTATCCAAACCATATGTCTCGATGGTTGTAATTCTGTGTCACTGGCTGTGTAAGGCTCTCTGAGCTAAGAGATCTGTAAATAGCAGCCGCTCGATGCATAATCATGTTGGTATTCTGAAGGGGGAAAGGGAAGTTTCGAGTGGCGTTTGCAGTGAAGGCAGTCACGGTGGCGATGGCTCGTCAGTGTCGTTCAGCCAGCGGTCCCTGTGGACGGGAGGGACCTCACAGAAGCCAGACACACGGGGGTCAAGGCTACTTCCAGCTCTCACTCTTTAGCCTCCGGGTTGCAGATCACCCCAGATATTAAATCGAGCCGTTGCGCTCCAGCTGCTTCACCAAGTACTTTGTGCACAGGAGAGAAACCCTTTTATTTCGATGCTGGAAGGAATTAAAAACCTAAAAGGAGGTGAATCCACCACAGTTTTCTTGGATAACATTTTTCATTTGAAATTTTTACTTAGTTCGTGAACTCAGGAAAAGACATCGCACTCAAAGGCTGCAGGTGACAGAGCCCCGTGTGAATTTCTCAAATAGCCAACTACCCGCTGGAGGAAAACACGAAGGCCCCCATCTACGCACAGGCCAAACCCCCAGGCCCCTCTCTCACGGAGCAGCCAGAGCCGCTTGTGGTGACTGCAAGGTGCCGGTTGGAGGCCTCTGGAGAACGTATGGCCGGACAAGTAAACAATGGCTAATTCTATCACACGCTGACTCCATCAATGTCCTCAAACTGAAAAAAGTGCTTACAAATGCTCCTCCTTATGCAAACGCTGACGTTTGTTTGGAAGTGAGGCCACCTTATCAGGGGCTTCTGGAGCATGGTCATCCGTCCATCCCGAGTCACGTTACAGAGTCAGCCTCAGGCTGTGGAAAGCAGAGATGTGCCAACCTCTTTGGGGTCCTGGAGAAAGAAGGGAGTCGTCTGTGACCAACTCCGCAGGGAAGAGCTGAAAATATTTCCCCGAGATTTGCCAGAGGCACAGCTGTTTCTCAGCCGTCCACATCAGAGCATTCTAAGGACTGCTGTGATCGCCACCCTGGTCTCAGCCCTGCCCTCACTCCCACTGTCCAACAGCCTGGGTACATTTCTCTCGCCAAGCCTCTTGCCACAGTGACAGTTTCAACCCCTCATATGACCTCAAAGTCCAGCCTTGCCAAACAACCTTGTCAGTAGTTCCTGGAGAAATGGAACGTGCGGGTCTCCTCCTGCCCTGCACAGACCAGCCCCCATGCACCTCTCCCAGACTCCCCACTTGCCTGCTACAAAGCGGAAGCGGCCCCTTCTCCCTCCTGAGGACCTGCTCCCCTCCTGCCTGCTCAGGGCTTCCTTCCACAGTCACTAGCCCTCTCTGAACTTCTGGTCATCTCTCAGGCTTACATTCAATCTCTCTGGCTCCTGCCTACCCTCCTCCTGCCCCCTCATCTACTACGACACTGCAAATCCAGCCCGAGCGAGGTGTGTCCAGACACTGTTCCCGCTTCCTCACCTTCTCAATCTTCCACTCCACTTTCCTCCTTACCCTTCCATCAGAGCCGCTCCTATCAGCTGCTCTATATCCCTTTCTTCCATCTCCATCTTCTCAGGGGAGCACCAAGCTCTAGTCAACATTTCTGCTGGAATGCCCCATGGGGAAGGCAGTCATCAGTCCCCATTTGCTCAGGGAGTCACCTTTTATGTTTGTTGTCCTGGAAGAAGTACTCCTAGCACCCCTTTCCTACTCAAAATCATCTTGGAAAATAAATTTTAAAGTTGTCTATGTATTAGCAAATAGTAGGCACCTGCGATTATCTGTCCAATCTGTTTCTTCCTTTATTTTTACCATTTATTTATTTATTTATTTATTTATTTTTGCTTTTGGAGAACCATCCTTTGCAGATATATTTTCTTTCTTTCTTTCCTTCCTTCTTTTTTTTTTTGCTGTTTTTGGCCAGGCCGGGTTTGAACCCTCCACCTCCGGTATATAGGACCAGCACCCTACTCCTTGAGCCACAGGCGCTGCCCCTGCAGATACATTTTCAATGTGGTTTAGTTCTTTCTTCTACACCAGTGATTTTCAACCAGTGTGCCGTGAGAGGATCTTAAGTGTGCTGTGAACATTTTTAAAGATCATTAATGAAATTATTTTTGAAAGAAGTTCAAAGCACAGTAAGTATATTTCTTTTGAATTCTTTGTTTTGATTTATACGATTTAATTGTGCCGCAGAAGCTTAACCATGGGTCCAAGTGTGCCGTGAGCTAAACAGGTTGGAAAACCCGGGTCTACACACAATCAGATTGTGATGAGATATTAAATCAAAAGCAGTCAAGGATGTTCAGACCCAGCAACTTTGCTGACACTACTGGGGAGAGGGGGAAGCCTATTTTCCTTTTTTAAGTTTTTAAGTATTTTTTTAAATTTCAAATTAATATGAGGGTACAAATTTTTAGGTTACACTTCTAAGGTAAGTCCAAGTTGTATTTGAGCCGTCTGCCCAGGCACCGTGCTAAACACTCTCACATTGCACAAATTGGGTGGGATCCCACCAATCACCCCACCTCCCTCTTCCGCTCCCTCTTCTCCCCTCCCCCTCGCTAGACTATATTTGTATTTTATCATTTGTTTGGGTGTGTAGTTGTTTGCATATAGGTTTCATATTAGCATTGAATATGATGGATTTTTTCCCATTGTTTTCTTTTCTTTTCTTTTTTTTATTAAATCATGACTGTGTATATTAACGCATTATGGAGTACAATGTGCTGATTTTATCATAATTCCCAAGTCATGGAAGCAGCCCAAGTGCCCCTTGACCCATGAATGGATTAACAAATATATCATGGAATATTATGCAGCCATAAAAAGATGGAAACTTCACCTCTTTTATATTAACATGGATGGAGCTGGAACATATTCTTCTTAGTAAGTTATCTCAAGATTGGAAGAAAAAGTAGCCAATCTACTCAGTACTATTTTTTCCCCATTCTTGAGAGACTTTACTAAGAAGAATGTGTTTCAACTCCATCCAGATAAACACAAAAGATGTCAAGCCTCCATCTTCTTACGGCTGAATAGTAATCCATGGTGTATATATGCCACAGTTTGTTAATCCATTCATGGGTTGATGGGCACTTGGGTTTTTTCCACATCTTGGTGATTGTGAATTGAACTGCAATAAACATTCCAGTGCAAATGTCTTTGTGGCAAAATGATTTTTGTTCTTCTGGGTAGATACTTAGTAATAGGATTGTGGGATTTTTCTCATTGAAATTGCTGAGCTGGTAGACTAAAACCCTGGAGTGGCTGCACCAGCTTTGCCACCACACTTAGGGAAAGTTTGCTGGCAAGTGACAGCAATATAGGACACACATAGCCCAGAGGAAAGTGGGGGTGGAGAGAGAGAGGAAGGGAAGAAGCGAGAGATTCCCAGTGCCGATATTGAGCCCCACAGTCGGGAAGCCAGTACCACCCCTGAACTTTCCATAGCATACACCAAAACTCTTCTTTCTCACCTGGGATTGTTGTAGGTGTATTTCTGTCATTCAGTGCCTAGAGAGTGCAGATCTACAGAGGCATGTCTTCAGTTCAACTCCAAGAAGTCCTCTCCCTGCCTGCTATCCCCAAATCTGTTCCTACCCCACCCTCAAATCTCAGCAAGCATCCACGTTCTTCTGCCAGGAACCCAACAATCATCTGGGGTATCTCCTTTGCTCTCATGCCATCATGAAATCCTATTGATTTTATCACCAGCATATGTCAAGGCTCTGGTACCTTCCCTCCATGAGCACTGTGACACCAATAAATCTATAAAACCATTCTCTCCCACCTGGATAGCTCCCCAAATGGTCTTCCCATGACGACTTTCACTCCTCACAACATTCTCCAAGAAACACTTAGACATCATCTTCTTCAAGGTCAAATCTCAGGGTGCACAAGGTCATACTTTATTGAGGAGTTGGAGAGAGGGTACAGAGGAGTCCAGCAGCACTCATTAAGTAAGCAGGCTTAATTGGAACACTCATAATTCCCAAACTCACCACTAAAATTATATGAGAGACAGTATCAGTATGGTTTCCTGAAATATGAATTTTAATTATTTGCATTTTTTTATATTTTTAAGCGATGGGGTGTCTCACTATGTTGCTCAGGCTGGACTTGAACTCATGAGCTCAATTATTTGTTCTATTTTGTTTCAATAAGAAACTTAGACCATAGTCATCAGAGGAATGCAAATCAAAACCATTCTGAGATATCCCCTCACCCCAGTGAGGACAGCCCACATCACAAAGCTGCCAATGCTGGTGTAGATGTGGAGAGAAGGGATTGCTTTTACAGTGCTGGTGGGATTACAAACTAGCACAACCTCTATGGAAAGAAGTATGGATAATCCTCAAAGAGTGAAGAGTAAATCTTCCATTTGATCCTGCAATCCCATTACTAGGTGTCTACCCGGAAGAAAATAGGAATCATTTTACCACAAGGACGTTTGCACTAGAATGTTTATGGCAGCTCAATTACAAGTGCCAAGACATGGAAGCAACCCAAGTGCCCATCTACCCATGAATAAATAAACAAACTGGGGCATATGTACACCATGGACTAGTATTCAGTCATAGAAAAACATGGAAACTTTCCATTTTTTATATTTACCTGGATGGAGTTGGGGAACATTCTCTTCAGTAAAATATCACAAGAATGGAAAACCAAGTATTCAACGTACTCAGTACTAAGACGAAACTAATAGATAAACAAGTATGTGTTCACACGAGAGAAAAACACAAGTCTACTCAAGTGGGGGAGGGGTGGAGAGAGGAGGATTGGTGTGCTCCCACCTAATAGGTACAGTGTAAGGGTACATCTCCTGCTCCACTACAACTTGAACCTTACCTTAAAAGAGCAAATAATGTAACCTAATCATGTGTACCCCCATATTATTGTGAAATGAAAAAAAAAAAAGCTTAGGGTCAAACTTGCTTTCTTTAGTTGGGATAGTTGAACCCTGGAGATTTTAAACCAAAATCTTTACTGATTCTGCAAAGTTGTTGCCCAGAGGCCACACAGAAGCACCCTACATGAATCGGCCACTGTAGGGTCATTTGTAGAGTCTGGTGATTGAAATTTTTCACAGAACAACCTCGTCACTCTAATCTTAGACCCCACCTTTTCTTCATCTTCTCCTTCGGGTTTCAAATTGGATGGAAACTGAGTCAAATAACATTAGCCCCACCTGTTGGAAAGCTGCCCTGACCAGTGGTTTTGGAAGGGAGTGGAAAGAGGAGTTTTACTGAAGTAGATGTAGGAAAAGGGAAATGAGAGGGGACGCAAGTGTCTTCTTGAAACAGGGGACAGAATGTTGTAGAGCATTGAGTCACCCCAATTATGTCTAAGTCTATTGTAATTCCAATTTAAATTTCAATCACTTGTTTTGGAAACTTAATAAAATGATTCTAAATGTTGTCTAGAAGAATAAATGAATAAAATAAGCAAGTGAAGTCTGATCAAACAGAAATCTGAGAAACACTTGTACACATAGGCATTAAAATAGATTCTAAAACTGTGATAATTAAAACAGAGTGGCACAGGAGCGGGGGGTGGCAGGTGCAAAGATCACAGCAGAGTGTAGTTTATGATGGGGGTGCTCCTTCAAATGTCTGGGGGACATGAGGAAGGGACAACTGGTAGAGGAGGGCGGGGGAAGGGGTAGGGGGAGGATGATTGGCAGGAGGAGAGATCTCACCTGATGTGCACACTGTGAGAGTGTGTAATACTCCCTCTGGGTAAGGGGCTCTTTTACCACTGGAACTTTACCCTGAAAGTGAGAACAATGTAACCTAAAAATGTGTATCTTCATAATAATTTGAAATAAATAAAAAACTAAACTAAAATAAATTGATTCACTGCTGCTTCATATCACAACCTAAAACAAATTTTAGGTGGACTGTCAGTTTAAAAGATACGTATTCAAATGGACTAGAAGAAAGTACAAATGCATGTTAACTGACGCTGTTATATTGGGAAAATCTTTCAAGTAGCATATTACCATAAAATAAAATATTGATACAATCGACCCCATGTAAACCCAGACCTTCTGCCATAGCAATATGTAAGGGCAAATAAGAAGCAGGAAAAAAAATCACAACATCCGTAACAAAGGGCTTAAATTCTTAAGTCTCTGAAATGTCAGTGTGGACAAAAGACATGATTAGGAAATTCACAAAAGAAGTACTAACGGCAAAAATATGAAAAATGTTTAACTTCGCAGGCTGTCAAAGATGTGAAAACCGAAACAATAGTGAAACCCAATTTTTCAGCTGTTACATTGACATTTAAAAAAAAAAGAAAAGAGATTGTGCCGAGTGTGGGGAAATGGGCACCCCTAGATTGCTGGCATGAACTTAAAATGAGGGTAACTTAGTAAAAGTCTTGAAAAATGTGTGTAGCCCATTTACACAGCAATTCCTCTGCTAGGAATTTATCCTTAGAGAATAATCATAAATAACTGTAGAAACTTATTTAAGAGATGTTCCCTGGAAGGTTGTTTATAATAGCAAAAAATTAAAAACAAAATAAATGTCTAAAAATATGGAGCTGCTTAAATAAATTATGGTACATTATAATCCACAGTCATAAAAAAATCATACTGAGGACTATTTAGTGACTTTGGAAAAGGTTCACAATATATAGTTAAATGGGGGGGGAGTTGCAAAATAATCCGTGCGCGTCTCATTTTTTTTTCTTTCTAAAAATGTATGTTATGTAAATATATGCATAGAAAAAGGCGTTAAGAGGATAACCAAAAAGTTATCAGTGATTATCTCTGAGTGGCAAAGAGTATTGGTGATTTCATTATTTCTCAAATACTCTGCAATAAAAATGTATTGCCTTTGTAACAAGCTTCTTAAAAACGTTAACTTTTATTATTTAAATTCTGCACAGAAGTCAGGTCTTCCAAAATGGTCTTCAAGAGGCTTTTGGGGGAGGAGGGATTCTTACAGCCAGAAATGGAGAAAAACTGGGGGAAATATCAAACCTATTTCAGCTGAGACAGGAGAGGTCACCCCGGCATTCCAGATCTGCTGTCCAAGAGTCCACACCTCATTCCCACCTCTTCTTTCTGCTGTTTCCTCCCTCTTTTATGAATCATGGGATAGGGATGGAGACTCAAAATAATGACGACGATGATGGGGATAATAATAGGTCTGATAAAACATCAATAGGTAAGTAACAGTTATTAAACACTCGCTAGTTTCCAGACACTGCGTTAACTGCTGTACACATACTACCTCATTTAATCCCCACACCAATCCTTTTGACAAAAGGATTATTGTCTACAATTTATAGAACTGTAAACTGAGCCCAGATGGTGACGCAATTCACCCACAAATTCAGCTCTCAGAAGGCCCAGGGGAATTACAAACCCACATGGGTCAGATTCCAGAACCCCAGCTGATTGGAAGTGAGGAGGTGGGTGCAGGAGTATTGTCCCAAACCCACGCTCCCAGATGCCGACTTCACCACCCAGGCCTCAATTTCCTTTGTGATTCAACCCCGTATTATGTAGCCTGACTCCGGCGTGAAAGATTTGTGGCGATCGCATGATGTATGAGGTGCCATTTGTAAAAATATTATTTAGTGTAAAACATGATGTTTTTTTCTCCTGATTTACAAGTTGGATTTATAAATCTGTACTTCTCACTATCTGAGTTATATATCTTGCCTCTGATTTATAAAACTCGCCTGTAAATCTTCCCAGCTAAGTTTTGATTCAGAAATCATTATTTTAAGAATTAGATTTAGTTAAAACATTCAACTGCTTTACAGGGGAGGCAACGGATTTACATGACTCGAATGCTAGCTCACAGGTCCTGTAGCAGCTTCATAAGCTGTGCTCCGGAATTCCTAAAGAAAAATGTTTTGATTTAAGGGCATCACCTCACACTTTAGCTACAACTGACTGATTTACACACCCAAGGCCACGCAGAAAGAATCCATTTTATAAAATCCTGGTTTTCTTTAATTCCACGCTCTGATTTATATACCCTGATTGCGTTTTCTGTAATTCCCTCTCCTTCATAGATTTCTCCACCCCAGAGCTGGTCTTGGGGAAATGACCCAGGAGTCAGGGGCAGAGGAATTAGAGAAAAACACTACCTCTTTGCAGCCTTCTTCCTCTCTGATTCAGAGGGAGGGAGCCCCTGCCCTGAGCCAACATAAGCAAAGTATGGAGGAGAGTGTGGGGTGCCCTGGCCTGTCCAGGAATACGGGTTCTCTTGACCTCTGATGCTCAAAGACGGGATTGAGCTCAGGTAGAAGAAATGGATAATCCAGAGAATTGAGGTCACATCTGATGAATAATTGCTGGCTGAAAAAAAAATTAAATAATTTTTTTTTTTAATAGCAAGGCCCAAAAGCAAGAATTAGGCAGATATATAAATAAATGAACACAGAGGGAAAGTGTGTGGCAGCCTGGGGAGATACTTGCCCCCCATCTGAGTCGGGCAGCTAGAGCTCAGCCCCGCCTGGTCGTTGCTGTATGGGGTTGCTTCCCTGGAATTTCCATGACTGGCTTTTCAAGAGAACCCTGAAATCCAGAATTCGATGTTAAATGCCTTAATTTAAAAATCAGCGTTAAAAATAATTTGTAACAGCAAAGTACACACATTTTAAATGCACAGGTCAACAATGCTTGACCATTAGATAATCTTAGATAATTAGATAATCTTATCTAGTCTTCCAATCCATTATCAGAAGTATACGCCCCTGTGACCACACGCCAGTCAGGACAGGTCTCAGTCTCATCTTTCAGAAAGGTCTTTCTTGCCTTTTGAAATCAACCTCCTCCGTCCCACCCACTGCGCCAGTTCACTGCTGGTCTCACTCATATCCCTATAGATCAGTGTCTCCTGCTTTAGAATTTGATAGACATTCACTCACACACAAGGCATTTTCTTCTGTGCTGTTTCTCTCCCTTGGCAGGGCTGTGAGATTCACCCACGTGGTTGGGTGTACCGTTAGTTTGGCCTTTTTGTGGCTGAGTAGTATTCCATGGTGTAAATGTATCACCACTGTTGATTCATGTCCAGTTGGTGGACATCTGAGCTCTTTCCACATTTATATTATGATGCACGAAGCCGCTATGAACATTCCGGGACCAGTCTCTTTACGGGCATATGTTTGCATTTCTCTTGGGTAAAAACATAGAATTGGAGTTGCTGAGTCATCCGGGAAGTGTATGCTGGACTTTATACAAATCTGCCAAACAGTTTTCAGACGTGAGTTCCTCGCGTGGCACTCCCTCCCCTCTCAGCGATGTACGCGGGTTCCAGCAGCCCAACGCCCTTCCCAGGGCTCGCTCTTTCCAGTCTGTTTAGTCATTCAGCCTTTTTGGTAGTGGTATCTCATTTTAATTTGCTTTTCTGTAATGATTAATGGTGCTGAGCATAATTTCATGCGGTCCTTAGCCGATTACGTAACTTATTTGATGAATTGTCGGTTCAAATCTTTTGTCCCTATGTTATTTGCCTTCTCTGGTTGGCTTGTAAGAGAACTTTGGATCCAAGTCTTTGTCAGATGTACGCGTGGCAAATAATATCTCCCAGTCTGTGACTTGATAATCTCTTTACTTGTCAATATCTTTTAAAGGGCAAACAATTTTAATTTGGTGAACTTCAAGCTGTCATTTTTTTTTCCTTCTCCAGTAAGTCCTTCTTATGTTCTGAGAATACTCTTCGACCCCTTCACGCCAAGTTTGTTTCCTACCCTATCTTCTAGAAGTTTTTCTATGGGTTTTACGCCCCAATCATTGACCCATTTCAAATTAATTCTTGAGAACATGAGCTAAGTATCGAGGTTCACTGTTGTTCCACACAGTCCTCATCTAGCAGACCCCAAATCAGGGAGGGCATCTTCCAAGTTGGCGCTTTCAAAACATGGGTTTTACCTATTTTTTATATATTTTAAACATATTATATTTTTATCCTTTTTTTATACTTTCATATCATTTCACGATCATTTTGTTAATTCCCACCAACAAAGAAAAGCCTGCTGAGATTTTGATTGGAATTTTGTTGAATCTGTAGATCAATTTAGGAAGGAGCATCTTAAGATTATCTGGTCTTTTGATCCATGGTCAGGATTTATTTTTAATTAATTTAGATACTTCATTTCTTTAGTAATATTTTATAGTTTCCCTGTAGAAATACTGCACAGCTGTCATTAGATTTACTCTTATTTTTACATTTTATTTTCTAAGTATTTGTTTTACGTAAATGCAGCTAACTCTCTATATTCCTCTTGTATTCTGGACTTTGCTAAATTCACTGTTAGTTCTAGTATATTTTGTAAATTCCTCAGGATTTTCTATGCAGACGTTAATACCATTTATTGTTTCTTCCTTTACAATATTTTGTTTCTTCCTTTACAATATTCAGTTTTGTTTTATTTATTATCGATTAGCCTAACTGACTAGGACATCGAGTGAATGAAGAGAAGTGACAGGGCTGAACATCTCAGCTGTTCCCAGTGGTAGGGAGAATGCACCCCGTTTATACTCAGTGACAATGAGGACTGCTGTACGATGTTTGCAGATTCCTACTATCAGGTTAAAACAGTTTCCTTCTAAATGTGATTTTCTAAGAGTTTATTTTTTTTCTGAATGAATTTTGGATTTCCTCAAATTCTTTTTCTGCATCTGTTGAGATGATTCTACGACTGCTATGCTTTATTCTGTAATGTGATAAATGATAGTGATTAATTTTTTCAACACTGAAACACATGGGAATACTGGGATGCACCCCTTATGTAGTGCTGGATTCAGTTTGCTAATACTTTCTTGAGCGTTCATAAGGGTTATTGGCCAATAATTTCCTCTTTCTTAGTGGGTTTTGCTAGTTTCTGATGGACTCACAAAGTATGCTAGGAAGCAATCCTTCCTCCAATATTTTTGGACAAAGTTTGTGTAATATTGCTGTTATTTGTAAATGTTTGATAAAATTCATTAGTGAACTTAACATGGAATTTCTTTTATAAGAAGATTTTTTAATAATAAATTCACTTCTTTTATATTTTTTCCAGCTTCCTTGAGGTATACTTGATGAATAAAAATTACCTACAGTATTTAATGTATACAATGTCATGTTTTGACATACATATATACTGTGAGCTGACCACAGTCAGGCTAACTGTGGTATCTATCACTACACCTAATTACCATTTTTATTTTTTTGTGGTGAAAACACCTAACATCAAGTCTCTTAGCATGTGGCGAGTGCCTATAGTACCAGCAACTTGGGAGGCTGAGGCAAGAGAATCTCCCTAACCCAAGAGCTGGAGGTTGCTGTGAGCAGAGACATCACAGCACTCAACCGAGGGTGACAAAGTGAGACTGTCTCAAAAACAAACAAACAAACAAAAAACCAATTCTCTTAGCAAATTTCAAGATACGACAGTTTGATTATCTACAGTCCCCTCTATATGTTACATCTTCAGGACTTACTCTCTTATGTAACTGAGCCTGTGTGCCATTTGCCCAGGTCCTCCTCCCCCAGCCCCTGGCAACCACCATTCTCCTATTTCTATGAATTACACTTTTCTAGATTCTAGATTCTACTTACGAGGTTGTGAAGTATATGCCTGTCTGTGTCCAGATTATATCAATTAACATTATGTTCTCCAGGTTCATCCCTGCTGTCACAAATGGCAGAATTTCCTCCATTGTGTGTGTGTGTGTGTGTACATCTTTTATTTTTTTTGTACCATAGGTCTTTATTGGTGGGGGGAGGGAGGCTGCAGAGCAGCACCAAGGAGGAGAGAAAAAGAGAAGAGAAAAGAAGAGAGAAAAAGAGGAGAGCGAAGAGGAGAGTGAGGAGGAGAGAGGAAGAGAGAGAGTGGAGGGGAGAGAGAGAGAGAGAGAGAAGTGTACCCTTAGGAGAGAAAAGAGGAGAGAATAGAGGACAGTGAAGAGGAGAGAGGAGGAGAGAAAGTTGTGTGTGTACATCTTTATCATTCGACTTCCATTTGTCTATTCTTTTTTTTCTAATTTTGTTGTTTTTTCCTGCATTCTTTCTGACATCAAATATTCGGGGGATTTATTTTCTCTATTGGGTTTTTGTTATACTTCTTAACTTTTAGGATGGTTGATGTAGGGCTAACAACATGCATCCTTAAATTAGCATCCTCTGTTTAGACTCAATATTACACCTCTTTACATGCCACACTTAACACCTGCCACTTGACACTTCCTATTCTACACAAAAATATCATTACCATAGTATGATTCTATGTATCTCCTCATATCTTTCCTATAATGGGTATCTTATTTTTTACTTATCTATATAAGTTGAATGCCATTCTACAATGCAATTATTTATGTGATAAGTAATCTCATTTTGAATAAATGTAAATAAATGATTGGGAAAAGGAGACTCTTATATCCAGAGACTCATTTACAATTTTTGGTGTTCTTTATTCCTTATATTCAGATTTTAATTTCCATTTTATATTATTCTCTTTAGCCTGAATGACACTTCTTTCTGTTTCTTATACAGTAAATATACTAACAATAAATTTTCCAAACTTTTTTTCTCTAAAAATATCTTTAGTTCATCCACATTTTCAGAAACTATTTTTTATAATTCTTTTTTCCCAAAATTTCAGAATGTTAAGGGGTACCAAGGTTTCTGGTAGATGGATACCCTCTATAAAGTCAAAGTCAGAGCCTTCAGTGCACCTGCCACCAGGAAAGTCCTTTGTACCCAATAGGTAAATTTTTTCCCCATCCCTTTCATTTCCTCTTTCTTAGTTTCAAACATCCTTTACATCTTTTCTGTGACCATGTGCATCCATTATTTAGCTCCCACATATTAGTAAGGACATGTGGTATTTGCTTTTTTATTCCTCAGATACTTCACTTAGGATAATGACCTCAAATTCCATAAAAGTTGCTGCAAATGACAGCTGTTTTAACATGATTTTTTTTTCCTTTTACACTTTAAATATGTAATTCAATTGTCTTTTCACCTCCATTGTTTTAGACGAGAAGTCAGCAGTCCATTACCCTCACCCACTTTTTTCTGGGTATGTAATATGCACTTTTAATGTGGTTTCCTTCAGGATTTTCTTAGCTTTGGTTTTCAGCAACTTGACTCTGATTATTTATTTTATATTTATCTTGCTTGGGATTGACTTAAATTTTTTTTAATTTAATTTGATTTAATTTTACCTGACTCACTGCTTTTCATCCAATGTATTTTCAGCCACTGTTTTTCTAAATTTTGATGTGCCATTATCATGGTATACTCTTTCTGGGGTTCTAATTTCACATAGGGAAAACAAATATTGCTAATACTTTTTTGGGTTCCAATACTTCTTAACACCACTTAAACATTTTAAGAACCTCAAAGAGTATTTGTTTATGTGTTTATATCTAGCAATATTTTCTGTATTAGAAATAGAAATCTTTAAAAATTATTTATCATTGCCACAGAAAACAGTAAAATGAATAAGAAAAAATAATGCCATTACACACTAACATCTGTGTATATAATATAGTCTTAATGAAAAAATTTTAAATATTATTCAGATAACTCATTTTTATAGAGTACCTTTTATGGCTTAATAGGAGACAGATGGATTCTCATAATTGTTTCCGAATTCAATATATTATGATATAGCTCCTTGTGTAGCCTCTAGAAAACTCCACTGTACACTCATGAAAGAATATAAGTGGAAAGGTAAATAATGCCATAGTCATCATTTTTTTATAAAATATTTAATATTTCAAATTTTATAAAAGATTTTGGGGATCCTTATACTTTGAGAGCTATTATTAGGCAATTTAATATTTTCACACAGATTCCTAAGGTTCTATTTACTTTTTAATTTTTTTCCCCTCTACACTTTTGATTGGAAAATGTCTATTGATCTGCAAACAGAATCATATAATCTTCTGTTAAGTTCATCTGGTTATTTTTTTAAAAATCAATTATAAATTTCAACTGTAGAATTTTCATTTGGTTCCTTTTTTATAGTTTACATTTCTCTGCTCAAATTATTTTTCTGATCATTCCTTAAGGCCATATTTTCCTTCAATTCCTTGAAAATACTTATAATAGCTGCTTTAAATTCTCTGCTGACTCCAACACATGAGCCAGCTCATATTTAGTTTCTTGACTACATTTTCTTTATCCCTGGATCTCGTTTTTATATTTCTTTGTACACCAAGTGATGGTTGACTAAATACTGTGTATCATAAGTATGTCGTAGAGAATCTGGATTCTGTTACCTACTCTTTTCTTAGGCAGTCCAATTGCTTGCTGATCATCTAGAACTTATACAGGCTTTGGTTTTACACTTTGTTAATGCAGATTTATGGAAATCTCCCTGTATTTTCCAAGCATCTCTAACTTGGCAAGACCCACTCTCCAAACTCATTATCCCAAAGATGTTGTTAGAGGTTGAATTTAGAATTTATTAGGGCAAATCTAGAGTAGTTCTTATATCTAAGGCACAACTCTCTGGCCACTCAAAAGAAGCTGGAAAGGTAACAAAATACTCAAGAAATTTCCTCACTATGATGGAGCTGGGTTTCCAACATCCACTCCCCCCCCACCGCCCTGCTCTTCCTGCATCACTATCCAACTTCTTATCTCTCTGTGCTGCTTTCAACCCTCTAACAGCTTCTGTCTGGTAAGCACTGAGCAATTTTCTCCATTCATCTCCTGTCTGGTGCTCAGCCATGGACTTGCATGGACTACATCCCTTCACCACCATTATTGGTCCCTTTCTCTGCCATGGACTTGCATGGACCATGCCCCTCTGCCATCACCATTCGTCCCTTCCTCTGCCATGGATGTGCATGGACCACGCCCCTCTGCCATCACCACTGGTCCCTTTCACTGATGCTCTACTGTGCTCAAGGTCAGACACTTGAGGTGACACCAACTCTGCCCTGTGTCCTCTCAGCTCAGCACACCTGCCATTGCCTGCTCAGACATCAGCTTGCTGTGCTGTGATTGTGCTATTATGGCAACCCAGGCCTGAGTGACAGGGGAATCATCCAATGAGTTTCCCTTCCCTAAGGAATCCCTGTGCAATCTATGTTGTATTGCCCTGAATCAGTCAACTTATATTGTGTCTCATTTTACCACTATTTATAATAGGAGAACCAGTCTTCTGCCAGGTATTGTCCATCAAGGTTAGAAGTGGAAGTCTTTCATTTTTCAAATACTGGAAACAAGACTTTAAAAAAATTAAACACTATACAAAGCCAAACGAAATATCACAGATAACCCATGAGCCACCTGTGTGAAACCACAGGGCTACACACTTGCTTTTCAAAATGTGGTCTTCAGAGAGCCAGCATCAGTGCCACCTGGGAGTTTGTGGCAAATGCAGAATCTCAAACACCACCTCAGACATATGGATTCAGAATCTGCAACTTAACAAGATCTCCAGGTGACCTTATGCTCACTGTTTTTAAAGCTTTCTTCAAAAGTTTCTGTATTTGCTATCAAGTGTTTCTCAAACTAATACTAGGGGTCAGCTGAGTACTTGCAAAAACACATCTTCCCGGGCTTCATTCTGACCCACTGAATCAGATTCAGTAGGACAGTAATTCTTATCATTAGGAAACTTTGGAGAATATAGAAATATTCCACAAACCTGTGAGGTTCATTGGATCCACGTGCTTCACTTATTCAGGTAATCTGCCCTATAGTATCATCCTGACTTAACGTCTAGTAGGTAATTACTCAAAGGCTGTAACCCCTGTTGATAATTACATGGGTAATTTCATTTCCCCAAGAAATATTTAGATCATTTTTTAATGCCAAACTTATTTGTATTTGTTTAGGGAGCCAGTGACCGGTCTGAGCAAGAATGAGACACCATCCCTAAAACAAACATAGTCAGGCATTGTGGTGGGTGCCTGTAGTCCCAGATACTCAGGAGACTGAGGCAAGAGCATCGCTCAAGTCCAAGAATTTGAGGTTGCTGTGAGCTGTGATGCCACAGCATTCTACCCAGGGTGACAGAGTGAGTCTGTTTCTAAAAAAAGAAAAATTGCCTCTTCCAGAAAGCCCATGTCTTAGGGCTTTCTAGAGAGAGAGAACCAATAGGATGGATGGATTGATAGATAAGAGGATATTTATTAAGGGAGTTGGCTTATATGACTATAGAGGCTGAGAAGTCCCACAATAGAATATCTGCAAGGCAAAGACCCTGGAATGTCAGTAGCTTCCAGACCAGGGAGGATAATGGTAAAATTTTTAGTCTAAGGCCAAGGTTTTTGAATCCATGAGGCCACAGGTACAAGTTCCAGAGTCCAAAGGGCAGAGATGCTGGAGTGCTGATGTCCAAAGGCAGTAGACGGGTGGCCCAGCTCTGGAGAGAGAACAAACATTCTCCTTCCCTCTGCCTTTCTTCTCTATCTGGGCCCCAGCAGATTCGGTGGTGCCCACTCACAAAGAAGGTAGATACTCCCCACTCAGCCCCTCAACTCACATGCTGATCGCCTCAGAAAGAACCTTCACAAACATACCCAGAAATGAGGCTTTACCAGCTATCAAAGTATTGCTGAATCCAGTCATGTTGACATTCAAAATTAACCACAACAGCTCTCCTAAACCAACCTCTCTGAAGCCTTCAATGCAAGTAAAGACATCCATGTATCTGCACATACCACCACTTATTCTTTATATGGATTAAAAGAAGTATAGTACTTTAAATCTGTCACTTAAGAATTTTTCTCCACTACACTTAGAGAAACCACAACCCCAATTTGCTTCATCTGACCTTAGCACGATTCCATGCTCGGTACCTAGTAATTTCCAACCTGTGCTGGTAACTCAACCCATGGTTATCCTGTTACCCATTTACAGACACCACTTAACACAAGTCTCTGGGATTTTTGCCTTAGTCACTCCTATCATCTATCCACTCACCCCTGGGCAGCCCAGGTCCCACTGCATTGCAGCAACCGGGCATCATATCCTATATCATATAGTGCCCTGAACTTCCCCGGGTCAGAGGGAGGTGAGCGCTGGAGGCTGGTACTACAGGGGTGACCGTCCTGCTGCCTGCATATGGGATGAGTCATCTCAAATAGCAGAAGCCCAAGTGGTGGGGGCAAAGGCATGTCCCACCGACACAGGACACCACCCTGAGGGGCTCTGTGTCTCCCTCACCAAGGTCAGGCTGGCTCAGATGATATGGGGGAGCTGTGAGGGTGTGTCCATCGAGCAATGGGAATGGGAGCTGGGTCCCCTCTCTGTGACCCCAACCAGCTTATTTAACCCTGCTGATTCTGTTTCCCTCCTCTGTATCTGGAAAGTTGGTGCATCTCTATCAAATCATGATTTCTTATACGTGATGCCCGTGCAGGACGGCAGCTCACACTGCTGGCTGGTGGGGGCAGGGGCTGCCACGTCCTCAGCAAGGCCTTTGTGAAGTGGATGTGAGTTTTAAATGTTGAGAGCCTGGAATGTGTGCATAGCTTTTAGCCCACGATTTCTCTCCATATCTGAGTCTATATTCCAAAGAAATGATCAGTGATATCATTAAATATTTGCATTCAGGGATAGTATTTGAAACTTCATATATAACAATGGCAATGTAGAATTCGCCTAAATCCAACTATGGAGGATTACCCAAATTATGTTTTATCCACACGATGTGACATTATACAGACATTTAAAATCTTACAGAGAAAATTTAATAACATTGGAAAATTCTTATAAAGCACCCCAAACAGATGCCCTATATAATTTTGTTACATGTATATGAAGTATGTAAGAATATATTCATGGTGGTTATGTCTGGATGATGGTGTTGATTAAAGGTGATGTAAAGATTTTTTTCCTTTGTACCCTATGATTGTACCCATTAATGAACACAGCTATGATTTAATAATTAAAAAAAAGATTCTTTTCTTCATCCTAATGTTCTGCATTTCTCAGTTGTTGTAAGTTAATATAGAAGAGTAAAAAGATCTTACTTAAAAAAATTTGGAATTAGAGTCTGAAGGTCTGGGTTTGCATGCAGGTCCCAGCATTGGCTGTGCAACTTTAAATAAGAGAAATAGGAAAGTGGGAAACACTTGCCTCGCCTTTCTCATGGGATGGGCAAAAAATGCCAACAAGCTAGAGGGCTCCTTACTCAGGGGACATGGACTAGGGAGGGAGCAGCTGCTGCTTATAAGGGCTGTTGGTGTCGTGACAGGATCTCCGGTCACCCCCAGCCCCTCCAGAGTTTGAGCCCATTTTCAAAATAAAATTTAAAACAAAAAGAAGAAAAAAGAAAACTCATACACTCATGCAGAAGGTTCTTCTGCCTAGTAACAGGGTGGCTCTGGGGAGTTCAAACATAAGCTATAGCTGGTAACTGTGCGATCAGATGGGGGCTCTGGACCCGTGAGAGTCACTACTCCCGTTTGGTAAGACTGTGAAGAGGCTGCAGGCCAGCTACCTGTCCCACAGAGGGCAAGAGGGGTCTTCACCCAAAGTCTCTACCTGTCCCACAGAGGGCAAGAGGGGTCTTCACCCAAAGTCTCTACCTGTCCCACAGAGGGCAAGAGGGGTCTTCACCCAAAGTCTCTACCTGCCCCACAGAGGGCAAGAGGGGTCTTCACCCAAAGTCTCTACCTGTCCCACAGAGGGCAAGAGGGGTCTTCACCCAAAGTCTCAGGCTTCACGGCATCTATGGCCTCAAGAGTACATTTCTTGGCCGAGCATAGTGGCTCACGCCTGTAATCCCAGCACTCCGGGAGGCTGAGGCAGGTGGATTGCTTGAATTCAGGAGTTCAAGACCAGCCTGAGCAAGAACGAGACCCCATCTCTAAAAAAATAGCCGAGGACTGTGGCAGGCACCTGTAGGTCCAGCTCCCTGGGAGGCTGGGGCAGGAGGGTTGCTTGAGACTGAGAGTTCGAGGTTGTTGTGAGCTATTATGACACCGTGGCATTGTACCAGGGTGACAGAGTGAGATTCTGTCTCAAAAAAAAAAAAAAAAAAAAGGAAAATAGTGTACACTTCCTGCCTTTGGCTAAGTGGGAGGAGCTGTCCCTGCCATTCCGGGGGACAGAGGCAGATCCAGCATTCACTGCAGTGCAGACTCTGGGTGCCCATGCAATCTTTATTTAACTGAAAACTGTGAATTCCTTTTTTTTTTTTTTTTTACCCCTGAGACAGAGTCTCATACTATCACTCTGGGTAGAGTGCTGGGCTGTCATAGCTCACAGCAACCTCAAACTCCTGGGCTGAGGCAATCCTCCTGCATCAGCCCCCTGAGTAACTGATACTACAGGTGGCCACCACAATGCCCAGCTAGTTTTTCTATTTTTAATAGAGACGGGGTCTTGCTCAGGTTGGTCTCAAACTCTTAAGCTCAGGCGATCCACCTGCCTCAGCCTCCCAGAGTCCTGGGATCACAGGTGTAAGCCATCATGACTGGCTCAAAACATGAGTTCTTAAGGCCCAACAGTCCTGCGTTGAGGGATATTCCACAGACTGGGCATGCAGAAGTGAGATTCAGATGCCAGACACTTTCCTGACAGTTCACCAGCTCAAGTTGAGCTGCAATTAAGTGAATCAGTATGTACCAACATGGAAATTCTCCAAGAGTTTTTGGGTTTTTTTATTTTTTAAAAAAAGGATGTTGCTAATCATGGTGTAGCCTATCAAATCATTTATATAAAGATAACTCAAAACATTACAGTTCTAATTTCTGTGGGTGTTGAAAGGCATAGGAAAATGTCTGGAAAGAGGCAGACAAATTGATAATATTAGTTAGATTTGAGGGTGGGGGAGCACCAAGGGAAAAATCTACCTCGTATTTAAAATTCCTTTTAGAAGGAATGCATTCACATGTTACTTGTGGAATTAAAATTAACTTAAAACTAAAATTAAAATAGCTGACAAAGAGTAATTACGGGTAGTTGATAGTTGAACAAACAAATAATGCAACAGATAATCAGAGCCAGGTATCTCATTGTTAGAGAAGGGATGTATAAGGTTAGGAAAAGGAAGAGAGAGAGATAGAATAAACCCCTGTCATCTTGGGGCGGAACTGAAGGTGTAAGAAAGAACTAATGGTTTTCACAGAAAGACAGAGGGAGGGAGAAAGAGAAAGAGGAGGAGTGGGGAAATGTGGGGTGAGAGAGAGAAAGAGAGAGAGGGAAAGAGGAGAGAGAGAGAGAGAAGAGGAGGAGATAGAGGGATGGAGAGAGAGGGACAGGGAGAGAGGGACAGAGAGAGAGGGTGAAAGGGAGAGCAGGAGGGAGAGAGAGGGGGGAAATGAGAGAGAGAAAAGAGAGGGAGGGAGAGAGAGGGGGGAAATGAGAGAGAGAAAAGAGAGAGGGAGGGAGAGAGGGGGGAAGAAAGAGAGAGGGAGAAAGAGAGAGAGAGGGGGAGGAGATAGAGGGATGGAGAGAGAGGGACGGAGAGAGAGGGACAGGGAGAGAGGGACAGAGAGAGAAGGTGAAAGGGAGAGCCGGAGGGAGAGAGAGAGAGGGAAAATGAGAGAGAGAAAAGAGAGGGAGGGAGAGAGGGGGGGGAAATGAGAGAGAGAGAGAATAAGAGAGATGGAGAGAAAGAAAAGGAGAAAAGAGAGAGAAAAGAGAGAAAATGAGAGAGAGAGAGAAATCGTTCCTATCTCTATACACAGCCCTAGAAGCAGCGGCACCCTGGTGCCCTGGAGCAGGAGCCTCCCTAAGGCCCACATACTGGTGTGCACGTGTTTCCCATTAAGAGAAACAGGGGCCCCGTGCACAACTGGCCTCTTTCAGCCCTGAAACAAGACAAAACAAAACAAAAATCCTACAAGATGAGCCTGGAACTTCTTATGATACAAAGTAAGGACATACTCAAAGAACAATAGGGACCTGTCAGGCAGCCACTTTGAAGGGACTCCCACTGAGCAAACCTGAAGCCACTTTAGCATTAACATAAATAATATTAAATAGCCAGGACCCCACCAAACGCAGTGAGAAAGGTGAGGTGCATTGGTACGAATCAATAATGGACAAGACAGAGACGTTCTTCCCTACAGGAGAGAGACAATGATAGTACGTGTGTAACAGAAGGGGCGCTGAGCAGTAGAACTCGAAAAATCACCTCGTGATAACGGGCATCCTCACCGTCAAGGTGACGTTTACTAGGTGTAGAATATAAACTTCTTCACACAGTAACTAAGAAAATGCCGTGAGGGCTATGTTGACCAGTTTGATGAAAACATTTCAAATTGTTTATAAAACCAGCACATAGTACCCCATGATTGCATTAATGTACACAGCTATGATTTAAAAAATATATATATACATAGCAAGGAGAATTTGAATACTAATTGACTATCTCATGCTCTTAAAAAATTACTGCTAACTTTTTAGATGTAATAATCATATTGTTGTAATATATTTTTTAAATCTTTACACAGATAGATACCTGCACTAAAGTAATTACAGATGAAGTAATCTGTGGTCTGGAATTTGCCTCAAAATAATTTAGGAGAGGTAGAGAGAGTGGGGGTTTAGATGAAACATGATTGGTCATCTATTTATAATTATTGAAGTTTTGTTATAGGTACTTCAGGTTAATTATATCCTGTTTTTGAATATATATGAAAATATTTGTAATAAAAGAAAATTTTGAGTATGTTTTTTTAAAAATGAATTAACCGGGAGTCATCAGTGGGCGTTAAAACCACCGGGAGAGTTTGGGGAGGAAGGGAGCATTTACCCAGTTCCCAAATACCTGCCTCTAAGATACTCACTCATTACAAAGGGGAAAAAAATGTAACTTAATAAGGGTGAAAGGCCACGACACAGCGGCAACCAAGCCATGGGTGGACATCTTCAGTGACCGGACACGTCCATGTGTGGCGCCCCGGGTGGGACATACTGAGAGGAACAAGGCACCACGTCGGTGGCCTTTCTGCCCCACATGTGTGATCTGAACCTGATCTTGTAACACGGCAGATGGATCCACACTGAGGACGTCGGCCGAGGAAGCAGCACGCGGCCCTCGACAGCATCAGTCCATAAAACACAAAGGAAGCCGGGGGATGCACAGAGGCTGCAGGGGCCGTGAGCGGAAGGCAACTGGTGATCTGGGACGGCTTCCGCTTATAAAGGACACTTCAGGGACAAAACGGCCACACAGGAATAAAATCTGCAAATCAGATAACACCATTGTGTTAACGCTGGTTTCCTGATTTTGCTTTATTTTCTGGTTCCTGGGGTTGTACAGGTGAACATTCTGGTTTGCAGGAAATACGCCCAGAAGTACGGAGGAGCAAGCAAGTGCGGTGTCTGTAATTTGTACCCAGAAGAGTGACCATTACAGGGTGTGGGGGATATGTCCAAGGAGAGAGGAAGACGGAGGAGAAAAGAGGATGAAACGCAGGAAAATGTTAACGGTCGGGCATCCGAGGAATACGGGAATTCTTGCAACTTTCCTGGAAGATGAAATTACAAAGTTAAAAGAAGCTAACAGATTTAAAAGGGGGGAGAGACGGGGGCACAAAATGCCTCACAAAAGGACCCCAACAAAGGGGGCAGGACTGTGTTACACAAGGCTTGACAGCCTGCATCCCTGTGCTGGCTAAGGATGACGCAGACAGGGAGGCCCCTCCCAGCCTTCCTCATTTCCAAACCAGGACCATCAACTCTAAATCTTAGGACGCTGGGGCGACCGACCGGCAGCGTGGTGTGTGGACAGCCGTGAGCCCTGGGCCAGGCCTGCAGAACCCACTCCAGCAACACGAGCTGTGGCTAGTCCTGCTTGTGGCCCCCAAAGTGAACTTCAGCAGAAGGCGGCGAGGTCTTCAAAGGTCTGAGAAACTAAGAATAATCACACGTGGGTCACTTGCTGCTGCCCAAGGAGGCAGGTCAGCGTCCCGGCAAGTAAAGGTAAAGAGCTTTTCTGTGAATACACCTATAAAGCTGTTGAAGTGCTTCACTATCTGGTAAATGCCGTGTCCCCAGCCTGAGAATGTAGGAAAAGCCGGTGTCAATTTATACAGCAGAGAGGCAGGGCCACAACCACCCACCTGATGCCCAAGATTCATCAGCCTCTCAGAGCCTTTGGATCTGGCGCTGGAAACTCTGAGAAATGACATTAAAACCACCTCAGCTGCTGTAGCCATTGAGACGGGGGCAGGCCAGAGGTCCCCTCATCCACAGAGTCAGCGGGTGGGGACTTCAGCTGCTGCAGCCATTGAGACGGGGGCAGGCCAGAGGTCCCCTCATCCACAGAGTTAGCGGGTGGGGACCTGAGCACATAGTAGGGGTAGGGATGTTCGTTCTTTCTTTCTTACTTTTTTATTTATTTATTTTTTTGAGACAGAGTCTCACTATGTCACCCTGGGTAGAGTGCTGGGGCATCACAGCTCACAGCAACCTCAAACTCTTGGGCTTAAGAGTTTGCCTCAACCTCCCAAGTAGCTGGGACTACAGGTACCCACCACAATGCCCGGCTGCATGTGGGTTGTAGTTGAGTTGTCATTGTTGTTTGGCAGGTCCAGGCTGGGTTCAAACCCAGCAGCCCTAGTGTATGTGGTTGGTGCCCTAGCCGCTGAGCTACAGGCACCGAGCCAGGGGCAAGGATGTTCAAAGTTTACACACAACCCAAACACACAGTCTGGAGGGGTTTGTGATGTGATGTGAATGTACGTGATGTGTATATATTTACATCACACACATACACACGCATACATGCACATTCCATCGGGAACCCCAATATATAAAAAATACACAATACACAGAATCAAAGTAGAACGAAACTCCTCAGGCAATTTAACTTTCTTTAGCAGGAACATTTACGATGTTTACAAAACTCCCAGAACGACCCCACTCAGCCCCACTGTCCACAGCAGGCACAGAGTCTGATCACCCACAGGTGACAGGATGGAGGGAGAGGCCACAGATGGGGTCAGACAGGCCTTCTGCCCCTCTGGCAGGTCCCTAATCTCCCAAGTCCCAGCCTCCTCCTGGGTGGGAAAAGACAGCACTTTCCACCCCTCAGGCCATTACAAGACAGCAGAAAATGTAGTGTCCGAGATTCTCCATGTCCGATAACTAGTGTCAAAGGCTGTGATTTCCCTTAACATTGGCTTCCCAGGGAGGAGCATCTAGACAAAGATCCTCCCTGGAGTCTCCAGTTCTCTCGGACCCAAGAGAGAGACCTGCGCAGCCCTGAACTATTCCTGCCCTGAGAGCTCCCAGCCGTACACACAGCACACAGAACATGTCCCGAATCCACCTGTTGCCTGAGCACATGGCCCACACACACCCAGATCGCTTTGGAATCCTAAAGGCCCTGGAGGAAATTCTTCTAAGCCCTGGAAAATCTATCTTCAGAGACATCTACAAGCCTGGATCCCCCAGCCCATACCTGCAGCAGGAAGCGTATTACCCTCGAGTCTGAATCATCTTTTTCCTCTCACTGCAGAAGTCCTCCCTGACAGCCAACAGAGCGCGTTTTCCTTCTAATTGTTGGTTTACCGCTCTCAACTGCCGGTAGATCTCCCCAGCTCTAATCCTCACCTGCTCACTCATTAGCTATCAAGTGTGGCTTTTTGGAACAATTATATTATGTCCCGCTGTCAGCTCCATCCACGCAGGTAGAGGATACGTCCCAGCTCCTTACACAGGATGTAAATTATTGCTGGCATAACAGTACCTGAAGAGTGATTACGCAGAGCGCTCCCTTAAATAATGGATGCTTAGCATGGTGCACCGTAATAAGCGAAACAGGTGAAATATCTACTGTTCTAAATGGGATGTGCTAAGTTTTTCTTGCAATAAAACTGTTTGGGGGAAGACGGGCTATTGAATCACGGTCTCCAGAAAAGACACCCATGTGTGTCTGTTCCTCTGTAGTACCCGGCTGGCACTGGTCCCATCTGTAGTACCCGGTGTTCCCATCTGTGAAATGGGGCAATAGCGACACCCATCATGGAGCAGAAGCCCTGCAGGGGAAGCTGAGCACTGGGCCTGGCAGACAGCAGTGGCTGCTGTCGTCTGAGGAGTGGCCGGCCTGGCAGCAGGCTGGGGCTGCTTGTCCTGTGGGAGGAGTGGGGGAGCACACATCTCCTGGGCGCACCTGCTTCTGGGCACAGACAGGGAGGGTCGGCACCCTTTTCTACTGGGAAGCTGTAGGAGAACCCACTTTGTCCCTAGGCACAGTTAAAGGTTCTGGGGGATTGGGAGGAAGGGGAGTGAGAGTGTCACCCAAGACTCACTCTCTCTCTGACGCCAGACGGAAGTGAAGGCTTGGCGCCAGGGCAGAGCTCAGGCCAGGCAGCCAGAGCCACTCCCTGAGCCCCACACTTTTCAGGGTTCTTCTCTGATCCTTGTCACAGGGCGAGGAGTGTGCCAACCAGGGGACATGGCTGCCTGGAGTCCTCGTCCTCCCCACTGTAGAGGGCACTTGATTCCCCTTCTTGAGTCCATCTCATGGGAAATGAAGCTGAGACCACCGGCAGCTGGGGGGAGCACAAGAGGGGCCTTTCTAATTCCAGAGCTGTGCCTCACGCAGCCTCACCCTGCCTCCTTTCCTTTCCCGCGACATGGGGCCCTGGGTCTTTGCACCTGTCCAGTGGGCACCTTGTGGCCTCCTAAGCTTGTCCTGTGTTCCCAAGCCCAGGCCACGGGCAGATGTGGTTGCCCTTGCTGAGTGGGCCTGACCCCTTCCTTCTCTCACTCCTGCCTATAAGGGGTGGGGACGCAGAGAGGGAGGGGCCAATCACAAGGGCTGGGCCCAGCTGCTTAGGGTCCAGAAACCCTAGAACCCTCACACATCACCCCATTCACTGCAGACACGCCCCTGGGTGAGCCTTCTGGGCTGACACAGCTTCCCACCAGAGCTTCTACAGCCGTCTCCAGAGGAGGCCTGGAGCTCAGGTGGCTCCTCCAGGCTGGAGGCTCTCAGCCTCCTCTGCCTCCCTGAGCACCCCAGGGCACACGGGGTCCAGGGTGAGGGCAGGCCTGGGGAAGGGTCCGACTCCTCGCAACCTCAGTGTCTGTGTTAATTCCCCGAGGCTGCCAGAACAACAGAAATTTGCTTTCTCACAGTTCTGGAAACTAGAAGAGAGAAATCAAGGGCCCTGCATCCTGTAGCTCTAGGAGAGTCCATTGCTGGTGGCCCTTCTGAGCTGGTGGCTGCGTCATTCTCATCTCTGCCGCTGTCTCCACATTGCCTTCTCTTGGTGCTGTCTCCTCTGTGGCTTTTATAAGGACACCTGTCACTGGAGTTAGGCCCCACCTGGATAATCCAGGATGAGCTCAGCATCCTGAGACCCCCGGCTCACTTATATCTACAAAGAATTTTTTTTTCTAAATAAAGTAATATTTGCAGGTACCAGGGGACCTGGGTAGGTGGACATGTCTAGGGGGGGACACCATTCATCCCACTATAGTGACCTCACTTAAGAAGCATGATTAATCACAGCATTGGCCTTACACAGGGTGGTGAGGACTTAACAAGACGGAGCCTGCTGTCCACATGCACACAAAACATCATATACGGATCTTGATAAACTTCTAGTACACTCCAAACATTGCCTTATTCAGTTTAACCAAAACAATCCCTAAATGTTATTTGCATTTTGAGAGCCAAGTATCCCCACGCAGATCCTGGGACAAGGCATTTCCAGGGACAGGGGTAATCTGTCCCTGAAGGCCTTCAAATATCACTGGTTATTTGCCTCCAATGCACTAGCAACGTAAGCAGTTAGCATGTAACATATATAAAACACACTTACTTTTGAGAGGACAACACAGCTGTGTGTATGTATATCAAGGGTAGGAAAAGAAAGAATAAGAAAGTGTTTTTTTAAAAAAAGGATACAGGAAAGAAAAACAGTGCAGGATGTTTTTGATAGAGGGCAGCTGAATGCCCAGAGCTGTACCCTGACCCTGTGGTCCTCCGCAGGGGGTAATGGGAAAGGTGAGGGCTCCTGAAAAGTGAGCCACCAATAGGTGCAAAATGATCACAGTTATGTAGAAAAACAATAGCCCTGCTTGGGTGGGCACACTCCCTGTGCACACATTAGCCTCGGATGAGGGTGTGTGCACCTGTGCATTGCAGCGTGTGTGGGAAGAGTCCACTAGCAGGAAGAGGGCGCATAACTTTCTGCTCCTGCAATGAAAGGATATCCCCCAGCGCAGATGGCAGCAGGTTCAGCAGCGTGATCTCAAAACTAAGTAAATTTCACATCCAGCTGTGGAAGGGTGTCAAAGGACAGCCGGGTGTGACTAGGGCAGAGGGAGCCCCTGCTCACGACTGAATGTGACTGTTATCGTCCCAACCATCCCCAGAATAGAAGTTTCCCTGGACAGAATCCCACACTCTCTAATTCTGCAAACAGGGGATGGGAACTGTGCCAGGCAGGTTTTGGGCACCTGGCAGATTGTGAATAACAGATTGAGAGAGGCACTGACCAGTCAGCTCCTAAAACCCACTGGCAGATCCCACCCTACCTCAGCATCACTAGTATATCCACTTGTACAGGGACCAATTGGAGGGTCCAGGGCCGGGCCTGCTGGGGATGCTGGACTCCAGGGCCTCCTGGGGATGCTGGGCTCCAGGACCTCCTGGGGATGCTGGGCTCCAAGGCCTCCTGGGATGCTGGGCTCCAGGGCCTGCTGGGGGATGCTGGGCTCCAGGGCCTGCTGGGGGATGCTGGGCTCCAGGACCTCCTGGGGATGCTGGACTCCAGGGCCTGCTGGGGGGTGCTGGGCTCCAGGACCTCCTGGGGATGCTGGGCTCCAGGGCCTGCTGGGAGATGCTGGGCTCCAGGGCCTCCTGGGGGATGCTGGGCTCCAGGGCCTGCTGGGGGATGCTGGGCTCCAGGGCCTCCTGGGGGATGCTGGGCTCCAGGGCCTGCTGGGGGATGCTGGGCTCCAGGGCCTCCTGGGGGATGCTGGGTTCCAGGGCCTGCTGGGGGATACTGGGCTCCAGGGCCTCCTGGGGGATGCTGGACTCCAGGGCCTGCTGGGGATGCTGGACTCCAGGGCCTGCTGGGGGATGCTGGGCTCCAGGGCCTCCTGGGGATGGTGGGCTCCAGGGTCTCCTGGGGGATGCTGGGCTCCAGGGTCTCCTGGGGGATGCTGGACTCCAGGGCCTCCTGGGGGATGCTGGGCTCCAGGGCCTCCTGGGGGATTCGGGGCTCCAGGTCCTGCTGGGGATGCTGGGCTCCAGGGCCTGCTGGGGATGCTAGCTCCATGGGCTACTGGGAGATGCTGGACTCCAGGGCCTGCTGGGGATGCTGGGCTCCAGGGCCTGTTGGGGATGCTGGCCTCCAGGGCCTCCTGGGAGATGCTGGGCTCCAGGGCCTGCTAGGGATGCTGGCTCCATGGCCTACTGGGAGATGCTGGGCTCCAGGGCCCTGATCTCAGGGGCACTTGCCCTTGGGTCCCCAGCATGTTGAGGCCAGCCACGGAGGTGGGCGTGAGTCAGGACAGAGCTAAGCTGCACAGGTGCAGCGAGTCTCTGATATGCTGAGAACTGAGCCGGGGCCGGGCCGCCAGCCTGGGAGGAGGGGGTCCATGCAGCACCATCCCCAGAGCTGAATCAGAAAGGACAGGGTGGCTTGCTCACCCCCACAGAGTGCTGGCTTTATATTTCCCAGTCTCTTTTTTTTTTTCCACAATGGACGCATTTCTGAGCTCCTGCCTTTGTAAACAGATCCTGTTCAGTGAGGCGGGTGATTTTCAAGCTGTGTTGGTGTCTCAGCTTTCCTGCATTTTGGGGGAGCAGAATTCAGGGTCTAGTTCTCGTTTTATACTAATGTGCGAGTCCCCTGGGCTGAGTCACTCACCTGGGCTCTGACCTGCCCCTGTGAGACCACAGAGGGGCAGGGGCGCCTCCCAGACTGCAGGCAGCAGAATGCCCCAAGGTCACCCAGGAATGTGCCCACTCATTCCCTGGGTGCCTTGATGCTGATGGAGGCTGTGGGAGACTGCTGGAGGCCCTGCTTAGAGCCGAGCCCGTAGCCTGGGAGGACTGTGGAGTCTGCACACAACAGTCACTAGGCTGGCACCTGGAACAGGTGGGGACTGGGCAGTGGCTCTTCTGAGTGGGGACAAGAAGTCACTTTGAGGGGACAAAAACGATCGCTGGCCCGGTTTCCTCCTGACTGGGAAAAGCCCTCCAGACAAGACATGAAGATCAGCTTCTTGGTTCTGTTTTCCTGGCTCTCTAGTAACTGAACGAAAGAAACAAAGGAAATGGAGATTCAACCATGATAATCAGCAGGGTACTCCAACCAAATGTTCCAGAAGGTTCTGAGCTCCCGTAGTCCCTCGGCAGCAGGTGATGGTGGGTCCAAGTAACACACACCCAGGGTGAGTGAGGACGGTCTGCCCACCGCCCTCTGCAGAGGGACCCAGGAAGCTGCACTGAAGCCCCAGGGGGCTGGAAAGGTGGCCCCTTATATGCCCCAGAAACTTGCCTTGTATCATCTCCAAAACAGTGGCATGGAAGGCCTGGGGGACTGGTGTCAACCTTAAAATCACCCCAACCCTGTTTTCAAATCCTTGCCCCTGCCACTAAGGGCTGGGTCACCAGGACACAGGACTCTGTGTTAGCTTCTTACTCAAGCCTCATGTCACTGGTGTCTGTCACCACAGCTGCTGCCCTGAGGGTTATGTGTGGTTTGGGCTGGCACCACTGTCACCAAGAGCTCCTGGGGTGTCTGGGGGCCTCCCTCAGATGGGGACGGTGGATGCACAGGGGCCTGTGTGCACCGGAATTGTGTCTCCTTCCCCACAGGGGATGAGGGATTCCTTCTCCTCAGGAATCCTGGGGCCTTTGTGGCATCTGAGGGTCACGTCCACACTCACAGAACCAGGTAACCACCACTGATGGCGCCCCAACACTGGGGCAAGTGTGGTCAGGGGCTTGTGATGCAGGTGAAGCGAGTGGCCCCTCCTCTGGTCACAGACTGGGGAAGACGCCCAGACTAGCAGCTGGGGGCAGGGGGAACAGGGGCTGCGGTGGGGCAGCAGAGTGGGGGTTCACATTTAGAGGCATCCGGAACAGGGCGGGCAGCTGTCCTCTACCACCACTACTGAGGCACATGATCTCGGCCTCCACGTTCAGCCCCCCGGAGCCTTAGTCTCCCCATCTGTGAAGTAAGGTCCTATGTGGCTTCTGCATCTTAGAACAGTGGGATGGACGGGGCGCAGGGAATGTAAAGGGATTTCATCAGGGCCTGCAGACCCAGGGCAGCAAGCGGCCTTACCCTCCTGCCCTCCCTGCTCAGGGAGCAATCCCTTTGTAGCTCAGGGCAGGCGGCGCAGAATACGTACAGCCACATCCACTCGGCCAGGCCCCTTGCCAGGTGCACAAGAGAACGATTCAGCCCCAGGTGCTCCCAGGCTCGGCTGAGATTTACCTGTAAGCAGATTGCAACACCGAATAGTGACAGATGTTTGCCCAGGGGGCCTTGGGAGCGCCTGGCTGTGCCTAGGGGTATCCCTGAGGGCGGAGGAGGCAGCGACACTCCAAGGCTGGAAGACACAGGCACCCAGGCGCCGAGCGAGCTCATTCACTCTTGTATTCTTTTTACTCTATCTTCCTTCACTTTCCATTCATTCACTGTTTCTTGATTATCTCTTCCAGCGCTTCTCAATCTTACTAATGCCACTGGCCTTTAATTCAGTTCCTAGGGGTCACCACCCACAAGGTAAGAAGTGCTGATCTATTCTGTGCCTGGCACAGGGAAGGTCCTCAGTACAGAAACAGCCCCCCCAGCCCGTTCAGAGGAAACATGGGCACCTGTGCGCAGAGCCCTCCCCTGCACAGGGCCACTCCCCTGCCCCTGTGCTGTCACAGCACCATCAGGGCCCTGAGGCTACGGGTGTCACCACAGCCAGCCCCAGTGGACTGTCTGGCCAGCCGTCCTGCTTCCAGCCCTGAATGCGCAGAACCTGACATGCGTCAGCGGCTGTGGCCTCTGGCATGGGGAGTGCCCCAGGGAGGTGTTCACCGGCTTCAGGGAGCATGGGGACGGACAGACAGGGATGGCCACACAGCAGCAGGGACGCCTCGCAGGGAGGAAGGACATTGTGAACAGAGGGACTGCTGTCGCCAGATGCAGAGGGCTTGCCTACCCCAGGGAGTGAGAGGGAAGAAAGGTACAGGGTGGGGGCAGCATCTACTCGGGGAGCCCACCCACAGCACGAGCTCCCTCACTCACGGGGAGCCTCAGCCTGAGTTCTCATAAGGGCAGAGCTGAGACAGAGCTGCTTGTGTGAGTCGTTTATTTCGGGGCATGACGCTGGGAGCAGGGGTGAGAGGTGGCTGAGCCAAAGAACAAACACCAGCCACTGAGGGATGCACACTGGAATTGACCGGCTGGGGGTCTGTGCTCCAGACTGGGGCACGTGAATTTCAAAACTGGGGAAGGCAGGCTCCTCCCTCTGGGTTTCCTGGCTCCACAAGCAGCTTTCAGTCTCTGCAGACGAAGGGTGCTTGGGGGCAAGTGCTGAGCCAGTTCTGTGGGGTGCGGCACCTGTTCAGTGGCAGCCGGCACCCCAGGGGAGAAGCCAGGGTCTGTCCACAGCCAGACTCGGAGGCTGTGCAGGGTGGTCTGAGAGAAGAGGCTTAGAGTTCTGAATCAGGCACTAAAGGAGACAGGACTGGGGTTTAGGGAGGTCCCAGTTGTCTAACAGATTTCCCCTGACTATGACCAGGCCTTCAAGGCCAACTGGTTTGGGAAGTCCAAGGGAGATGGGCAGGGGGCTGAGGAAGGGAAGGCACCGTGCCCAGGGTGTGCGGATAGGACAGGCAAGAAAGTGGGCAGCTGGAGCTGAATCCCATGGGCGATACCAGAAAACACACACATTGGATTTACAGCCTAAGGAACCAGAAACACAAGGCTATGCAGAGCTGCCCTTAGGGGTGACAGCTCCCGGTGCTCGGGCCTCCCAGGAAGGAGGTGTGGCCTCCAGAAGTTTCAAGCTCTCAGACACAGAAATCAAGATTCCAATTATTCTGCTCAATAAAGCCCTTGACCTCAGTCACAGGGCACAAAAAAGGCCTGCAGGCTGTCTTGATACCCAGGGCGGGCCACCCCGCCCATAGTCTCCAGCTGGGGAAGTCTCACTCCAGCTCAACACGGCACGTCCCACGCGTCTCTCCCCACCCCTGCTTTGGTCTTCTGCACAGCCTGCATCACACTATCAGGCATGAGACTGTATATTTAAGTGCTTCTCGGATTATGGGCCATCTCCACCACTGATAGGCTAAGCTCCCCAAGGACAGGGCTTGAGCCTACTGTTTTATCTCAAGAGTGCCTAGAACATTGCCTTGCCCAGGAAAGACACTCAAGTATTGAATAAAGCAAGGAAGGACCAATGTGTGAGACTGTGGAGCCGAGCTCTCAATCAATTTAGTCTCCAGGGGAGAAATGCAGATAGATTCCTTGACACAGCTTAGCACCAGGGCCTCTGTTCGGTTTCCCCTGGGCCCTAAGGCTGGTTCCCCGAGCCTGGCGCTCAGTGGCCCATGGGGAGGTTCCTTTGGTCACCATCACGGCCGTTTCCAGTTGGGTGGGCGTCCTCTGTGGGCCCTGGCAAGACTGGGGTTCTGTGCCCTGCCCTACCTCCAACACCCAGCCCCGGGGCCTTTCTTACACATAACCTGTGGGGTAAAGTCACAGCAGTACTCAAAAGGTTAAAGCAGAGTGAACTGTTAATTTTAATGCTTTCTCTAAGCTTCAGTTTTAATAAGCGAAAATGATGTTCTTATTTGCAGTAAAGTGGTGTTATAAAATTCTGTCTGTCAAGCTCATTTTAAAACCATGGAAATAAATGATCTGACAAAATCAGGCTATTAGACAAGTGAGGAAGAGTGATTTCCATAAAAGTCGAGGAGCTGTTCCTTAATTTCACACTCGGTAGTCTTTTGGGTCGACTAAATTTTTAAATAAGTGATAAAATTATATTAGCGCAATTGCATTTTTATAGATTTTTTTGGTCATTGTACTCTTTTTCAATCCCTTTATTTTAACTCAAACTGTTCTGCTGAAAGGTTACTCTCAACTTATGTTACCTCGTAACAGTGTCTGCCCACGACACGGCCCGGAGATCGCAAATCCTCAGGCCCTCCTAGCAGAGGCTGCTCGGAGCTCATGTTTGGGATATGGCGGCTGGGGGCTGCGGTCCCCGGGCCCACAGCAAAGGGAGGTGACATGTGGAGGGTCTATAGTCCCCGAGGGCTGAGAGCTCAGCTGTCCCTGGTGCTGATCTTGTTCCGTTTTGCTTGAGAATGAGAAACAGATGTGGAGGTCAAGGAGATGAACTTGGGCAGAGAGAGGAACGGTGACCCCTTTGTGACACTTCGTGTGCCTGCCCAGAGGAATTCTCAAATCATCATATCTACAGGGTTGGGTGAAGGGTTGACTCAGGCCTGGAGGAATCCTAAGGGAATGTCCAAAATTCCAGGTCTCATGTGGGGCTGAAATGTCCTTAGTGGGGCAACCCAACTGGGATAGGAGAGGGCAGTTCTTCTGATTTGACTTCTAATCATCGGAACGACTTGTAAGGCAAGAGTCCCCAGCACAGCCTCCTTCCTTGCCCTTTGTTGACATCCTCGCTCAGGTATTCAGAGGACAGACATGTGCCTCCTGCAGGCTGGACCACTGCTCTGAGTGCCCTCATGTGTCTGGCTCAGGGCCAGGGGTCTGTCACCCTGTGCTGCGTGCTTTTGGTTAATTCTGAGACCCAGCCAGCCAGCAACTCCTGTCCCCCTCCCCAGCCTGGCTCCCTCTCTCATTCTGCCCTACCTAAGCTTCTGCCGTCAGACCCACAACCCTGGTCCACGTTTGACCATCTCTCGCCCTTGGTGTCTTGCTGAAGCACAGCCAGTCAGATGACACCGCAGAAAAAGCAGTTTTCAAAGTGACTGCCCACACTTCAGTGGACGGGTTTGGATTCAGGATCTGGGACCAGGGTCCCCTCTCAGCACTGGCCCCAGCCTCTGCACTGCATGCTCCACTGTGCACGGACAGATTCTGGCAGAAAGAAAGGCTGCTGTTCTCCAGGGCAGAAGAATTTAAAAATGTGTGTTCATTTCCAAATAGTCCCCCCCTCCCAGGAAAAATGTGAGACCCAGAAGGGAGAGAACACAGCTTTGATGAGGACCTACTTCGAGCCAAGCACAGTGCGGGGCTGTGGAAATGCTGTTGCTTTGTTTATTTTGATGTGCGGGGTGCGGTACCCAGCTGGGAAGCAGGGGTCTTAGAATGAGGCCTGCTGCCCCCATCAGGGAATGACCTCGCATCCCTGAAGCCCACGTACCTGAATAAAGGCAAGACTGACTGTGCCAGCGCTCACTGCGGAGGCAGGAAGCTTGCGTGCGAGGTTATGGGAACCAGCTAACCCCCATCGGTTTTTTGGGTTTTGTTTTTTATTATATTAGCCCAAGTTTTCTCTGCACTTTCTACATGCCAAGCACCGTGCTGGCTACAATAATAAAATTGAATTTTGAATGCCAGGGAGGATGGGGAGGATGCCTGTTTCCCCGGGAGGACCCTACAGGTTGGACTCTTGGGCCCAGAAGGAAGAGAAGCAGCCTGGGAACTTATAGCGTCTCTGCGCCTCAGCCTCCCCAGCAGTGCAGTGAAGACTTGGGGTGCCTGGGGGCTCTCCCAGCCCTGGCATTCTACAGGTAGAAGGTATGTGGATATTAAGAAGCTGAGACGACACAGCCTGTCACACAGTGGCTGGAGCCGCGTGCCCTCTGCCAGCCACTGAACATCCTTCTGACATTCCAGGGAGCATCTTCAGAACTCAGAAGTCAAAACCGCATCCTCCACAGAGTCTCCGAGAGGCCACGACTTGAGCTCAGCTCAGGGGAATATTAAGTCTCCAGTGTTCTCCCGGAAAAGAGGCGGCGGCGCCCACAGGCAAAGCCCCACGGGTGGCCTCGCAGGGGGACAGGGCTGTCTTCTCCGAGGAAGGAATAAGGAAGTCCAAATTAGTCATGTTGTATTACTTCTTTTTATGGCAATGCTCTGAAAGTCTGCAAATGTCAGCATGTTAATTTACTGTCACTCAGTGATATTATTTCATCCTTTCAGAAATGTGTCTCTTGCATTTTTCAGTAGCATACTCCAAGTGTTCTCCATCCCAAAGTTTCTATAGATAGTGCCACTACTTTCACTCTGACCGGTGCCAAAATGTAGAAACTCATCGTCGACTGAAGCCACATATATGTTACCAGTGGAGCTGGGGGACTCGGGTTTCCTGCTCATAAAAAAACGGGGGAGAGGGCTGAGTTTTCTCCCTGCTCTCGTTCTATCACCTCTTGTCCTTTGAAAGTGCTCTGTGTTTTCTCTCTCAAGGAACGTGCGGAGATAAATTTCATCGAGAAATGTTAACCCATCCGTCACAGCTGGGTTTGTATATGAAGTCAGAACCCTCCCCGTCTGCTAACCCAGCCCACCCGCCCCCCCACCCCCACCCCAATGATTCTCCTATGGTGGCAAACTTATTTCAAAAATTCTGATGAAACACTTTGTAAATTTTGTTATTCTGTGATGATAATAAATCATTATAGCCTTAAACACTTCTCTCGCTTGGAGCCTCAGTCACAAATTATCTTGTCATTCTGACCAAAACATTCTCCAAAAAAGCTTGACAAGTGCTAAAACCCAGAACATGAAACCATGTGTTGTTGTGAAAGCAAGATTCAGAAATGTCAATTAATTAGATTAAGAGGCTACTTTTAGCTTTACTTGTGTTGCCAAATAACCCTTAAAATATGCATAGCAGTGGAAACCTACCTCCGCCGTACAGTGCTTCTGGGCCCAAGGAAGACAATGGGCCGGACTAATGGACAGAATTATTGTCTCTGTCAGTCAGCTTGAGAGGGTGATGTAGAAGCGAAAGTCTTGCTGCTTTTTCCACGGTGGGGCTTCACGAGCTGGATAAATTCGACTATTTATGAATTCGAGTAGTCCCCCCATGCCCCGCCCCTTAGAAATCATATCCAGATCCAGAGGGATAAGTCAAACCGTTCTTGTATATCTTTACTAGTAAGATAGGTTTCTAACGTCTTTCTGTGCCTTTTTTTTTGAAATTTGCATTTTGAAGTTCACTTTGTAAAAAAAAAAAAACATATCGTGGAGAAATTATTTAAATGGTTTTTTTTATCCCTGTTTCTTGAAAATCTTATCTTTAAATAATCTATATCCTCAATTTTATTTATGCCATAAACTTGTTCCTATATTTTAATGGTCTGTTTGCTTTAAAAGGGGTTGTTGGTTTTAATAGCTCAGTTACTATCTTTGTAAACTAAACTCCTTCTGACGAAATTCGAGCAGATCAGCTCTGCCTGTGTGGAAGGCACATTCCAACCCCTGAAAAGGAAATTTAAGCCAAATAAATGTTCTGCCCAAATTAAAATACATAAAATGAATAGTTAACTCGGACAAGAGCTGATGGCGGGAGCAGTTGGGCTGCGGACATGTGGGTGTCAGAACACTGGCTGCCAGGCAGGGCCTCACGGGAAAAAACCCAAATGAAATCAATTTCCTGTAACCCCCTTTGTCCCTTCCTCAGGGCTAACTGATGGCCAGAGCTGGCATGGACGTCCAGGCGAGCAGAATCGGGCAGGGTGTGTGGCACTGGGCAGGGTGGCATGAGGCTCTTCCCTTCCGGGGTCTGAAGGTGAAGGACTCAGACCTGCAGCCCCTGAGCTCACCCATGGCTGCTGGGGGCTCCCCCACCCACAGTCTCAGGGGCTCAGGAGCTCACCTCCGGATCCTCAAGGCACTTGAACCCACCTTGATTCTATTATAACCCACGTGGATTCTGACACTACCTTTATGACAGGTCACTTTCCTGGAGGAATGCCGTATCTGCGCTCACACAAAGAAGTGGCGGGCGGTGGGGAGGGTTGGCACGCGCCATGAAAATCCTGGGAAGCCGAGGGAAGTTGCATGGGGCTGTGAGAGAAATGCCTTCCTGATGGCGTTCACCACTTATCACACACTGTACACTGCTACCCCCCAACCCCCAGCAGGTGAGAAGGAGGCCTGCCTTCCTGAAGCATGGTCTGCCCAGCTGGGGTACCGGTCAGGGCAGCACAGGCCTTGTGCCAAGCAGAGGACTTCCTGTGGGAGGGACTTCCTGTGTGGAGCCACTTCCTGCATGACGTCACTGTGTAGCGGGGACCCACAGAGGGCTGGAAGTGAGGCCTGCAGGCACCTGCTGGGTTTCTGAGCCACACACGGTTCCTGGGGTCCCCCAGTCACCAGATTGCACACCCTTTCAGCCAATCTCACTGCGTCTAGCAGCAGTGAGGCAATTACTGAACTATATAGAAGCCCTAAGTTATCTCTGGAACCCGTGGAACTAGATGGGTAATAAACATATAAATAAGTAAATAACTAAATAAAGTGAAACGGATGAGTAAGGCACCCAGGGCTCGAGGCTCCCTGGCATAAGCAGAAACAGCAGGGTGGGAGAAGGAGACTGGGGAAGCCTGAGATCAGGTCTCAGCTCTGCCACTGATAGGGAGGGTGACCCTGGGCCAGTCACTGCTCCCAGCAGGAGATCTCCCACTGGGCCAGAGAGCTCACCGTGAGTAAAGGCATACAGGCGGGCAAGGGGAGACGGGAACACTGGGTAGTTTAGTGCACCAGGGAGGCAGGCTCTGGGCTTACCTTCCCACATCCCCCATGTCACAGCCACCATGCTGTGAGCCTGATGGGGGTGGACAGAGCACTCAGCTAGTGACAGGGCTGGTGCATACTTACCTGCCAGCCCCTCCGGTGGGGATGCTCAGGATCGCAGGGGTCTGGGTCTCCCAGTTGTCGCAGTGGTGACCTGCTCTGCCCCTTAATGCCCAGGGGAACCAGCTTCCTTTCCTTCCCCATCCTGTGGCTCCTCCCTCCTGCCTGTGCTTTGGGGCTCCCTGTCCAAGGAACTACCTGCACACAAACCCTCCCGTCGGTGCCTGCTGCTGGCGGCGCCCAGCCCACAAGACAATCAGGGAGCAGAGGGCCGAGCGCGGATGCCCATCTACCACGGGCAGCTCCTACTCACCTCCAGCCACCGGCCCCATGCAGGAACATGGCATCTGGAGATGCTAAGTTTGACTGTTGCATGAAATCTCCCAACTTTCAAAGTTTGGCAGTGAATTAGTGTTCTGTTATTTTTGTTGTAGGTCTGGTAGCCCAAACCAGACTAGTCTGGGGGGCATAGCCAAGCCGTGGGCCACAGTCCACAGGCCACATTTCACAACCTATTTGCCACATTAATATCCTATTCTCTGAACAGTTCAGGTGCCAAAGAGATGGAGCCCATGAATGTAAATTCTTTCTAGTAAATTCTGGTCTGCAGCCATCTCAGGGTCTAGGGAGTGATGACAAAGGGGACCAGCAGTCTTCAGGCAGAGAGACCCACCGTGACCCCAGGTATATTCCAAAAAGAAGCCAGAGGGTTCCCAAGGTCAACACAGCCCACCCTGGCACACTTCTGGCTCAAGGAGGAAGGGACTGTGCTCACCTCTCGGGGGCCTGCGGGAACCCTACAGCCTGGTTTCTCATCAGGAATCTCCCTACCCAGCCCTTGGGAATTAAGGTCCCCGCTCCACTCCTGAGGAAGCTGAGGCTCATCCCCCCCCCCCCTAGTGAGCAAAGGCTGACATTATTCAGCTTCACAGAAGAAGCTCACCCACCAGCCCACCAGCAGTGCCCTCTCCCTCCCAAACCCGAGTTCAAACAAAGGGCTGGAGTCTGACGTGAGCCAAGCCCAGCCTGCAGCTGGGAGCTGGGAAGCAGGTTGGCCTGAACCTGTGATCAGCCGCACAGCAATTGGTCCAGTGAGAACCATACCCTGGACAACTGCACCCCCACCACAGAGAAAGGAAGCTCTTCCCTCCTCACACCTTAAAGAAGCTTCATCCCTTAAAGGGAAAACTGCCTGAGGCTGACGCAAAGACAGGGAAAGTGGGAAAGAGCTGAGAATAGCAGAGGGACGGCTCCTGGTGGCTTCACTGTATGCCCATATCCAGCCATGCCTGAAGTCCCCTCATCCACAGACTTTAGCCCAGGACCCAACATTTCTTACTTTGCTTAAGATCCTGGGCCAGTGCCTGCTGACAGCATCTTTTTTATTTTATTTTATTTTTTTATCTGAGACAGAGCCTCACTCTGTCACCCTGTGTAGAGTCCCATAGCATCATCAGCAACCTCAAACTCCTGGGCTCAAGTGATCCTCCTGCCTCAGCCTCCCCAGTAGCTGGAATTGCAGGTGCCCCACCCACACTCAGCTAGCTTTTTTCTATTCTTAGTAGAGACAGGGTCTTGCTCTTGCTCAGGCTGGTCTTAAGCCCCTGAGCTTAATCTACCTGATTTGGCCTTCCAGAATGCTGGGATTACAGGTGTGAGCCATCGTGCCCAGCTGATATTTAATATCAAATGCCCTGTTTTTGTTGGCTTAAAAAATTAACAAAAGAAGGCATTCGATATTAATACCAGAAAAGGAAGGATTCAAGGTGAGAAGCAAAAAATGGGAAAATAAAGGACAACTTATACTGATAAAAAATATGATTTGTAATGAGGTACATTTCATCTTTACAAAAATATAAAATGCAATAGCAAAATGTATAATACAAAAAAACAGTTCTCAGAACTTGATAGCACCAGCACAAAGTTAAAAGGATATGCGGATTCTAAATAATATAATCACAAGGTTATAATTAAACAAAGAGGTAAGTACTCTATCCAATGAACACTAATTTTATTTTTTATTTTGAGACAGTGTTTCACTTTCTTGCCTACTATAGAGTGCTATTGTGTCATAGCTCACAGCAACTTCAAATTCTTGGGCACAAAGGGTTCTCCTGCCTCAGCCTCCCAAGTAGCTGGAACTACAGGTGCCCACCACAGTGTCCAGCTCGTTTTTAGACGGGCTCTTTCTCTTGCTCAGGCTGGTCTTGAACTCCTGAGCTCAAGTAATCCATCTACCTCAGCCTCCCAGAGTGCTGGGACCACAGGTGTGAGCCCCCGCGCCTGGCCTGCTGACAGTGTTTTAATGAGCTTGTCTAGCTCCCTCTGGACAGGAGCAGGTGCCCTGTGAGTTGCAAGTTCTGGAAGGGAGTGAGGCACAGTGTTTGTGAATGGGGACCCGCCAGGAAGGTCTGGGAGGGGGCTTTAGGGAGCCCCTTTCAGTCTGACTTCAGCAAATGTGTGATATGCGCCAACCTGCATGCACCTGAGGACAAAGCACAGGTAGTCACTTTCTCTTTGTTCCCCTAAAAGGTCAAGGAGCTGTCACACAAAGTCCTAGAAAAAAACCCAGGCATCCCTAAGACGGTCATGGCAAGCATTCGGATCATTCCAAAGGAGCGCCTTGGGATGTGACAGGCTACACCCTCGGGCTCACCCTCTCAAAGAAACAAGGGCCAAGTCCTTATGTGGTTTCTGCCAAGGAGATGGACCAGTTCCCTCCCCTCTCTGCAAGCTCAACCCGTGTCCACCTTCCAAAGTCCAGCTCAGGTCCTGTCCAGCCAGGGGATGGACCCCTCTTGGATGGCCACTTCAGGCTCCACTACGCCTCCTTCCTCATTCCTGCAGTCACTCACTCATCCCCGTCTGCGCTGTGCACAGACACGCCCCATCTCTCCAGCCTGACTCCAACCTCACTAAGGCCAAGACCTTTAGTAAGACCAATCCAGGGCTTTTCTTTTTCTTTGGGTGCTGGCACATGGCCTGCTGCAGGGGTGCTCTCAGGCCTCACAGATGAGACAAGCGCTCACCCTCTCCTGAGAACCATGCAGGGTCCTAAGAGACACTGCAGGTGCCCCTGTATGTCTCAGGCACACAGAAGCTCCACAGACACTCTCAGGACAAAACCACGGGGCCCACCTTTGCCGCCAAATGGGCCACAGGGGCAAAGCCTCCCTGTAACTCTGCAGTTGCCACTTCCCTGGGAGTCTAGAGGGCTCCCCCTCACTCCCCCAGCCTTCATCAGGCCCATGCCCAAGGCACCAGCTTCTTTCCAGGGTCTCCTCCCCTTCCCCACCTGTATCCTGGTGGAAAGAGAGGGGAGGAGCTTTCTAGAGGACTCTTCCAGCTCTGGCCTTCAGCCTGATTCAGGAGTAGATTTCCTTTCCTGTTTCATAATTTTTATTTTATTTGTTATTGTTTCAGGTAAATTGAGAGTACCAAGACTTACATTTCAATCTTCAAGGAAGATTTATTTTGCTTGCTGTTTCCCGTCTTGGAACAGAGTCACTCAGGGCTGGGGCTGAAGGGGACTCAGCCAGCAGGGAAGTGGCCGGGATCCCAGGGCCCACCCTCCTTGTGCTTGTATGTGACAAGCCCTGTGCTGCCCATGTGGGTAACAGGGATACGGACATTTCGGAAGGCGGAAAGAGAAGCTGGGGGATGCAGGGTGAAGGTAGGAGGGCGGACAGACAGAGGGAGGCCTTCTCTATGGTCACTCTCTCCCACCCAGCCCTGCCCTCGGGCCTGGGCCCACCTGCTGGTGCACTTAGCCCCAGTACAGCCTGGGTTGTCAGGAAGCTGGTGAGGGTGTGGGAGCCCCCATGAAAACCAAAACCTAGTCTCTCACTGAAGCACAAGAGCCCAGTCTCCTTCCAGACCCTGAAGGAAGACGGAGTGTTACACTGGGTTTATGCTCAGGCTCTGCTTCCCATAAGCCTGGGTGACCTTCTTGTTGGGCACAGGCGCCCAGACCAGCCCACTGCTCCTCACGGGGCCTTCACAATAAAATGACCCATGCAGCTTCATCCTGCCTGCCTCCCAGCATAGCTCGGAGAGACAGGTACAAGGAGAAAATGGGTGAGCCAGTCTCCTGAGAGAGCTGGAAAGAGCACCAGGATGGGACTCCCTGGGTTGAACCCGATGAGGAGAAGGCCTGTGCTTTTGTGTTATCCTGGCTGGAGAGGTGGGCTCTGACTCTGCTTTACACCTGCCTCTCCCTGCCATCTCATCCCACATGCCATTTCATCCCAAGGAGGGCGGAATTCCTGAGACCTCAGGGGAGCAGACAGTCCCCCATGCCTGAAGCTCGGTCAGCACTCCCCCCCACCCCCCCACCCCCGTCCCTGCACATACCCCATCGCCCAGCCGCGCCGCCTGCACAAACTCTAGCAACCTCTGCCCGCCAAGCAGCCCCGCTGCCCAGCAGGTCCATGCGTCACAGGAAAAGCCTCTCTCTCTCTGCACGGCCACATCTTCTTCCCGAGAGCTGTCACAGCAGCCCTTCAAACTCATCTGACTGGGCTGCCGCGCGTCACACTGCCACCAACTCACTTTTCATTAGGCGCTGCCTCTCCGTTAGCCTGGCCAAGCAGAAGAACTCAAACACATGCACAAATTAAATCGACATCCAAACTCCACCAATATACAAAGCAATTTAAATGATATTCATTAGAGCGATGACAAGGCCTGATGAGGCTTTCAGGAGCCGGGGCCTTCAGCTTTGGCCGACTCGGGTTTCATGGTCACTGAGGCGGAACTCCGGCGACCGTACCTCCATTTCTTTCCTTTCCTTTTTTTTTTTATTTTAAGCTAAGAGAATGAGTATCTTCCCGACACACCTATCTCATCACTCTCTCTGCTTTCCCCGCTGGCTCTCTCTTGGTCCAACCAAGTTTACCCAAAGCCCTGGTTTCCAGACACAGGTATGACCATGACGAGGACAGTCACATAAAGGAAAAGGCAGGCACCCTGTCTTCTTTTTTCCATAAATGCTCCAATTAAAACAGATTTCAGTTTCTCATAATTTCATTTCACTTGGCCTGGGAGATCTCTAACTCACGATTATGACGGCCATAAATGTGTCCCTAGAATCTTGCTGTGGGGGAAAAAAAATGGAAGTGAAATGTAGAAACGCAATAATTTTTAAAACTTAACTCCCCTCTCCCCCCAAATTTAAAAAGTCGTTTCCGGAGTCCCATCTATTTTAGTTTAATTTTTTAAAAAGAGAGCAGGCCGACCACTCCCGCTGCTGCCTGGTCTGCAGAGAAGGGGATGTGGAAGGCCTGATGGGGTCTGCAGGGGTGTGCAGCTCTTTTTCGCGGGGGGGGGGGACTCCTGGTACTCACTGCATGGGGGCCCGAGAGGCTCAGCAGCCATGGAGCTAAATCTGAGTCTCTAAGTTCTCAGGCACAGGGACTGTCTGATTCAGCTCCAGCTAAGGGCAGAGCAAGGTCACGGCCGTGTCCATCATATGTTCAGGGTTTGGAGTTTGTGGTCCAGATAATATCCCCAGCAGGAGAAATGACCTGCGACTTCTTACACTGAGGCCTGCTCTTCTGTTTATAATTTTATGCTCCAGGTTAATTATGCGTATCTTTGGCATTGATCAGAGATATTAGCATGTGAGAATGTTGCCTGCACCCACCTTGGCAGAATAAGGATTCTTAGACATACCTGTGGACTGGACACACACTTGCATCATTGAAGCATGACCTCTTACTTAGGAAACTACTTATAAATAACGGTACAGGCAGCGCCCTCTGATCAAACTTTCCACGATGGGGATGCCCTGTATCTGTTTTCCAGAAGAGCAGCTCCCAGTCACATGAGGCTACTGAGCATTCAAGATGTGGCTAGGATGACAGCCGAACTAAACTTCCTTAATTTAATTTAAATTTGAAGAGCCCCACGTGGGTAGCGTCTACTGTATTGGACAGCACAGTTTAAATGGTAAATAACAAAGCATCTTAATTCCCGAGTTAGCTAATTATGGATGTTAATCTTTGGAGAGGGGTCACCTTTCTTATCATCATTATCATCAGCAATGATTTATTTAGGATATCTGAGTAGGCTGGGTGCGGTGGCTCACGCCTTTAATCCCGACACTCTGGGAGGCTGAGGCAGGTGGATTGCTGGAGCTCAGGAATTCAAGACCAGCCCGAGCAAGAGTGAGACACTGTCTCTATGAAAAATGGAAAAACTAGATAGGCGTTGTGGCAGGTGCCTGTAGTTCCAGAGACTCGGGAGGCTGGGACAAGAGAATCGCTTGAGCCCACAAGTTTGAGGTTGCTCTGAGCTATGCCGCTGCAGCACTCTACCCAGGGTGACAAAGTGAGACTCTGTCCAAAAAAAAAAAAAGACTATATGAGTACATGACATTATACAAAGGTGGTAGAAAAACAGTTCCTCTGATCTTCTATCATCAGAATTTAATTTTGAAAACACCTGTGTTGGACCAGAGGTGGAGCACAGCCTCCAGAAGCCGCTAACTCTGACTAAGTCACTGCTGATGTCCACAGAGGCAGCGGGACTGGGTCGCCACTGGGCTGTCTGGGGCTGCTCCAGCCACTGGCTCATCAGGCTGCTGACCAGCAATTTGGCAAATCCATTGTCTTGGCAGGACAGGGAACATAGCCCCAAACCATACAGTGCTGTGGGACGGGTGCCCGTGGAGTCAGAACCCCCCCCCCTTAGGGGGTTTGCTTGCCTTTAAAATCCTCCCTGGGGGTCACATCTGTCAAATCCTTGAGGGACAGAAAACATGGCACCCGACAGTCAAACAGCATTTCCCTGTGGCTTGCAGAAACTTGACGGAGTGCGAAGAGGATAAGCAAACTCCCTGGAAACAAAACCCTGTGTCCGGTCGCCGCTGCTCTGCACGGACACCGGGAACCCTGCCCTGGGCTGCCGTGACCAAAGCTGCCACACGGCATGAGGGGAAGGTGGGTGTCTGTCAGAGAGGAGCCTTTCTCCCCCAGAAGCTCTGTGCCGAGAGACAGAGAGCTGAAGCCTTATACAAATGGCTGAGACTATTTCCGGAGCTAACTGTAGTGTATTTCTCAAAGGCCGGTGAGCCCTGGAACTGCGTGGGCGTGGGAGAGAGCCTGACAGCACCTTTCCGTGTTTTCTGAGGTCCGCTGAAGGCTGAGCAGCATCGACGGGGCATGGGCATTCCCAAGGGAAATGTATTCTCAGGTTTCTTTTGCCAAAGATTACACGTGCTTACTGATAAATCCCTAGAGAGAGAGGGGTTAGTGTTTCTATTACCAAAAGAATAACTGTCTGGCAGAGTAAAAACGGTTAATTTCACCATTCGCTATAAGGATAATAGCTATTATTTTAAAGTTAAAGTATTTATTACTAAAGAGTGGTGTTGGGGCTTTGTGTATTTTCATTTTTATGATCGTTTCCCATAATACAAAGCATATCGTTTCCTGCTAAATAGTCAACAGAATGAAACCTGATTGCAATTTTCCAATTTCAGAACTGCACAGATGAATTTTAAAACAAAATAAAATCATCTGTCTTTTTTGTTTTGTTTTGTTTTTTTTATTAAATGACCTGGACATCTCCAGAGACAACAGTTTTAACACTGGACTCATTCAGTGCCACCCGGCTTCCCACAGCTCCTCTCTCCTGCCCACTCTGAGGTTTCTCTGTCTTCAGAATTCTGCTCTTGCTCAAGATGGAGCTGGGCAGCTTTTTTCCCCTCGTTTAAGTATTTTGTCACCAAGTCTATGGAACTGTAGGTGGTCACGCTTTGGGAGCAGTTAAGTCCACCTGGCTGGAGTGGTCTGAGGATGCAGAGACTTGCCCCCCTGAACTCTGCTGAGAGGAACCACCTCTGTCTCCGTGCAGGTACCCCGGGGAGAAGGGCCTGTTAGGTGGTTATCAATATATGTAGTTTTTTTCTATAGCAGAATGAAAATAGAACGGAGATGCCAGGGAGATTGGGTCGTCATCATAACCAATCGTCTCTAACTTACATGTAAGATTTTCGGTTAATTATAGAACCCTTGCTGCCTAAACCTTAAAGATACATCACTGATATTTTTGCTCGATGTTGACTGCAGCGAATAGCTAAGATGTGGCATATTGATTTCTTGTTGTGAAGTGAGCTGTTCAAGCTCCATTTAAGATTTTCATCTTGCATGTAGCCCTGAGCACATCATAGCACCATAAATTAGTTAAATTGCACATTTATCACAAATGTTATTTTAAGATACTGCGTAAATGTGATGGCTGGAAGATACACAGGACTGCAGCAAGTCTGGGCTTGGGCGGGGTGAGGTCAGGGTCACCTACATACCTGTGATTAGAACCTCCCTCACTTGCAACATCCCCCCTCTTCCCCCGGGGCCCATTTAAAGACCTGACTTTCTCCACTCGTGCTGTCTAGTGGCATCCCCCGCAGAACTTGTGCACAACTACAGTAGATTTGGGGTGCAATCTCAGAGCTCCCTGTTTCATCTCTGGGTTATGGCTGGAAGGCTTTTCTGGGAAGCGGCCTGCTCTTTAGCCAGGTGACTTGAGCAAAAAATGGCCCTGAATTTCCAAGTAGGGGAAAACCCCAACCAACCACAAAGCTCCATGCGGTGTGGCGAGGGGAGTGTCCTTGTTTCAAGGAAGGCTTGCCGTATGCCTACAGCCCTAAGTGCCCCCGTTACTGAGTTTCCTTGGAGGTAAAGTTAATTCCTGAACTCCAAAGGAACCACAAAGATCCTGCTACCTACCTTGGCTATACATCCTCACTCCTACCCCCACGTTGAAAGGCCCAGCAGGTGTCCTGGCAGGTGAGGCGCAGAAAAGACGGGCAGAGTATCAGGTCCTTATCCCAAACGGTAAAAAGGGGGGTGGGGGGTTTCCACCATCACTTGTACAAATCCCATCTCCCTTCAAGCCACACGGGCCCTGGTGGTGATGGAAGTGTTGTCAGTTTAATCTGTTAGATGCAGGACTTTGGATTCTAATAAACCAATGCTATATTTAACCTGTGAAAAATTCAAGAGTGGAAATCTGGGCTCCAGGATGTGAAGATGCGGAAGGCACAGGAGGGAGGGGGTCTCGGTCCCCTGAGCCAGGTTCTGGGATGGGGAGCTGGTCCCCCAGGGAAGTGTCTGAATCCTTTGGCTTCTCCCAGGTAAAGGCCAGCAGGGCAAAAGTCAGCTCAGACAGGGACTGGGGCCAGCCTTGGAGGAGATGGGAGAAGGGCCAGGCCCCGGCCCCAGAGGGGAAGGAAGGCGCTGTCCTCACCGCCTACTCACAAAGCCCACTGGGGTGCCCACATCACAAGACGAGAACAGGTTCACTCCATCACTATCTGCCAAAAAACCCATTGGAAGCTCCAGTGAGGTTCTCTCTAAAAAACCCAGGAAGACAGAATGTGGAGAGAAACCGAGTAGACAGAAAAATTGGACTCATCTTGACAAAAGGTGGGAATGAACGGAAAAATCGTAGGTGTGTTGCCGAACATCTCTGAAAGGGCTTAATTTAAATTTTTAATAAAAGAGTTTTTTCTTTTTTTTTCTTTTTTTCAAAGTCGAGGTGTTTTATGTATTACATGGATGTAACACATCTCTCATTTGTATAATTCTAGGTTAGGAGCTACAATCCCGCGTAACTGCGGGAGTAGTTTGAATATAGTAATAAAGGTATTTTACAATTTTACATGATGTGCCTGGCGTTTTGTTGGCATGATTTGCCGAGGCTAATAAACCCTTGTGATTATCATATAAATGCTACCCTCCTCCCAGGGATGGGCTCAGGCTCCTCCCACAGTCCCCCCACCCCCACCCCAGGCCTCTTGTCCCTGCTTTAGCAATGGAGAGAGAGCCAGCGGTCCCCAACCTCCTCCTGCCCAGCTCTGCTCTGTTTTCTGATATTCTGAGTCAATAGAAAGGAACTACCCTTCCTCCCCATCAGTCTCCTAGACAGTTTGAGCCCCGACTGCTTGGTACCCACAAGGGGGAATCAAACCCCTGGGCCCCCTACCCCGAGAGGGTCACCAGGTGTGACCAGACGCTCTGCTACTCAATACTCTCCCATGTCACTTTTCCACGGAACTGACCTCATGCGAACGTATTCCCTTCTTTCACATTTTTATTCTTGGTGAAAATCCTATCCACGCCGCCTCCGAGTCAAGTGCTTCCCGCTCTCCAAACGCCAAAGTTCACTAAAACTCCCCTGATTTACGTGTGGCTTCCGACTGCCAGCACCTGGCAGACACAGCAACCAACTCAGTCATAAACAGATCGCATACAATTTAATTTTAATGTGCTCGTTAGCCGTAGCACATTTCAGACATAATTGTGAACGCAACACAAAATTATAGCAAAAAGACAATTTTAATGCTGCCGTAGAAAAAAAGGGGTTATATGAAGAGTCACATAACGGTGCTTCATTGTCAACAACAAAACAGGGCACAGAGTGTGTTTCGGCGTCTGTGCTGTTTACATGCCAATATTTTACACATCGGTTTTCGTACGGTGTCAGCTGTCACTCACTCCTGCAAATTAACTGCCAAAAATGGAGAAGGGGAGAATCAGTCGGAGAGCCGGTAACCACGGGTTACCTTTCATAAGCCAAAAGATAAAGCTGCAGTGTGGGATCTTGGGAGAATAATTAGGGAGAACAAAACAGAAAGTTACCGGCTGAAAGGAAGAGGCACCTACGTATGGCGGGGCGACCGGGAGGGGCTTTAAATAAGAGAGAGCGGTGGAGTCACAGAACGTCTCGTGACTTGTAAGCAAAGTATTACAGTACAAACATTTTAAAGGCTTTATCAATGCTTAGGAAATACAGTACAAGTTCTTTTTTATTTTATTTTTTTGTTCTTTTCTTTTTTTTCCTTTTCAAATAGACTTAACCCTTTGAGCACTGAGTTTATTTATTTCGAGCGTTCTTTGATTTCTAATAAATACCTTTAAAAATCATGTGCAAAATAGTTATGATGCCTGCCAGGGATGTGTGGGTTTGTTTTTTTTTTTCCTGGCCTCGTTTATTCAGACTGCTCAAAACAAATGATAATACGATGCTAATAAATATGTATAATTTAAACATGAACCTCTATCAATATAGATGTACTGTATAGCAAAACAAACAACCATACTTTGCTTTCAGATAATGTTTCTGTATACTTTATAAATGCTATCTGTGGTATCTTCTGTATAATTTACAATGTTTGCATGTAAAAAACAAAACCCATAGACCTTAAAAAAAAAAAAAGGTAAAGGAAATATACACTATATGTAGGCACGGCTTATGCCAGAGCATAGCAGGAACATAAAACACTGTCGCTATAAATGCAAAAAAAGAAGGTCATTTAACCACAATCACATTTTTCATAAGAGAGTCTGAAGTCTATACAATATATACATCTATGTTTCAATGTGAAAATAATATTCTTTTAAATTTCAAGGCGTGTCATAACCCCTGCAGACCTGCATAAATGGAGGTTCTTATTATTAATTATAACTAAGCTGGTAAGGAGTTTAAAAAACAGAGCTTCATACATTATTATTATTATATTTTATTTTTTAACCAAATTAATGCAAAAGTGCTTCAAAGTACTCAGAGGGCTAAAGATGAAAGGGTGAGAAATGCTGGCACACCGGCGTCCCGTGGAGGAAGTGCGCCTGATTTCCTTATAAATGCTTAATTAAACTGTCTGTCAATGCATGCAGCTTGAAGCATCATCGGACGATGCCCACAACTAAATCCCATTTACACAAAGTTCCAAACACTTACCACTGCATTTTTAACCTTCATATTTTACCAGTAACAACAGCTGAGTATGCACCTCTATTAAACACTGTACAGTTATTACAAAACAGTCCAGCCCAGAATGATTTCTCTGCAGTTAAAACAAGAAACATGTGCCAAGATCAAGTCAGGGTGCTTTCAGGTGCCCTCCACGGTTTCCCTCAAAGCAAACTGCGGTCGCTGCCGTCGGAAGCGAACGCTACTGCTTTTCCAACTCAGAGACATACAGAAGGTGATCTTCCGGAGACTTGCCGTGGGTTTTGCTAAGGTGAAGCTTCACCGCATGCTTGCTGGCAAAGGTCCGGTTGCAAAGTTTGCACTGGTAAGAGGTCCCCAGGTCCTCCTCGGGGGAGGACGTCACCAGTTTTTCCGACGGTGACTTGGTTTGTGCTATTTGATTGTTAATCTGTTCGGTGGACAGTTTGGATAAGTCCCGTAGCCGGAAACCCAGGTGTGACTCTAGGTGGCTGATGTATGTGGAGGGAGTCCTGATTTGCGACGCACAGTCGTTACAAAAGAACACGGGGTGGCCGGTGTCCAGGTTTTTGAGGAACTTTGTTCCCCCTGTCCTTCTCAGCTGGTACTTGACGTTGGCCAGCCAGTGGCTGATGGTGGTCATGGAGAGCCCGGTGAACCTGGAGATGTGCATTCGCTCCTGGGGACTCAGGTCCGACATGACGTACTTGCCCTCCGAGGTCTGCCGGAGGCTGGCGGCAAACTGGGCCTGCAGGATGAGCAGGTGCTGCGGGTTCCAGTTTGATTGGCGGCCCTTCCTCTTCTGCGCGGGCGTCGACTCCTCGGCTTCCTCCAGAGTGGCCCCATCAATGTCAGACTTCTCGGAGATGCTGGAAGGGGTGGAGGACTTTGACGTGTGGCTCTCTGTCAAGTTCTTCAGCATATCGGATATATCTGACAAGGCATTCTCGCGCAGCGGCGAGTTTGACATGAACGATACGACGGCAGACGTCTTGGCCGTTGTCACCGTGGATGAGGAGGTTGCCGGGGCTGTGGACGTGGGTGACAAGAGCACTGAACCCAGAGAGCAGCCTTTGTCACTCTTCCCTTTCGTCAAGTCTATGGGCTGGTCGTTGTTGACGTGGTAGAAATAGCGGTCCAGGTGGTCCACCTTCTTGGACTGCAGGGGCGGCGGGGTGGCCACGGCCGCCTTCTCGGCCAGGCTGTTGCTCATCTTGAAAAGCATGCTCATGGGGTCGAGGGCGGGCAGGGAGGGCTTGGCAGCCTTGCCCAGGTGGATGTTCATGACCGACTGCAGGGCGCTCAGAGGGTTAACAAAAGGCTGTTCAGGTGGGTGGTCGGTGATGATGGCCGTGCTGCCGCTCAGGCTGCCGGCCAGGGGCTTCACCAGCTCCTTCCCGTTCTCCAGAGGCTCTGCCAGGGGACTGCCCTCCTTGCACCCGTCCCGCGGCGGGCTGGGGCTGCCCTCCTGGCTTTTGAAGCCTCCATCGCTGGAGGCTTCCATCTTGATGGGCTCACTGACCTCGCTGCTGCAGGGGGAGGGAGTGGCCCGCTTGGGAGGAGAAAGCTTGCCGTCCGGCTCCTTCATTTTCTCCTCCACTTTGGCGACTTTCTCGGTGACTTTTTTCACCAGTTCCTCCATGGCATGGAAGTTGGTCTTGGGCATGGGTGAGGTCTGGCTGCTGGGAGGTGAGACCAGGGTCTGGTTTTTCGTGGGAGACACAATCTCGCTGTTCCCAAACATGGGTTTCAGGGGCGTGTTCTTCCCTGATGAGCCCAGAGACAGCTTCATCATGTTGGGGAGCTGGTAGGCGGCATGGATGCTGGGGTAGCCGCCCCAGCTTGGGGTGCCGTTCTGGGCCTTGTTGATTGCAGACGTCACTGTGTTTTCCAGGGATTTGAGGATGTCCAGTCCACCCTTGGGGCTCTCTTCCAAGTCATTTTCAGTCAAGTAATGGTATTTAGAAGAGATATCGTATTTTTCCTCCTCCTCGCCAGGCTTTTCCTTTTCCTTGGGTTTCTCCTCGGTGGCTGCTTTCTCCTTGTCGACCTCCTTCTTGACCTCTACGTTCAGTTTTGGGGAGATGCTGGCAGGTGTATTGGAGGGGGACGTGAAAGTGGTAGCCGCCAGGGGCACGGACTGGACCTTCTCATCCAGCAGGGTGGTGATGGTGGGCGTGACGGGCGTCTCCATGATGGGCTTCCCCTTCTTCATGGCGGAGTTGGTGACCTTGATGAAGTGGCCGGTGACCATCATGTGGGCCGTGAGCTCCTGCAGGGTATCGTGGGAGCTGCCACACTCCATGCACTTCAGGATCTGGGACTTGCGGGCCTCAAAGTGCCACGCGTAGCTGGCCCCGTTCTGGTGGCCATACCGGTTATTTGGCGTGATGTAGGGGTTGGAGTTCTTCTGAAGTGCATCACTGGGGTCCGACATGGGGACTTTGGGGGTCCCGCCCGTGGAATCCGGGGAGCTGGGGAGCTCCAGCTCCAGCGACGCTTTCTTCCGAGTGGCAGGGATGATTTTGGCTGTGACGGGAGTGACGGGCTCCTTCAGAGGCACTTTCTGGTAGTGTTTTGTTTTGATCATGTGGACGCTCAGGTCCTGGAGGGACTCGAAGGAGTGGCCACAGTACATGCACTTGAGCACCTTCTGGGCATCCTCCTTCCCTTCCATCTCCAGCAAGGAGCGCTTGCGGGGCTTGGACCAGCGCTTGGGGTTGTTGTTGTCGGTCTCGTGGTTGTCGTCGCGGTAGTGCCCCGTCTCGTTCATGTGTACCGTCAGCTCCACCAGGGTGTCGTAGGCCGCGCTGCAGTCCTTGCAGCGGAACTTGCTGGCCCCGGTGAAGATGGAGCCGTAGAGCTTGCTGCTCTGCCGGTACAGCTGCACGGTGCTGAAGAGGCTGGGCTCGGGCAGCACTCGGCTCTGGGACACCTGCTGCAGGGTCTTGGCCATGGCGCTCTGGTGCCAGTCGAAGCTCCCGCTCCCGCAGCTGCTGCTGCTGCTGCTGCTGCTGCTGCTCCCGTTGTTCTTCTCCGAGGGCGGCTGGTGCAGGTTGAGGTTGAGGTTGGACCAGTAGGAGTTAGAAAGGAAGTTGTTGTACACAGCCTTCATCTGCTCCAGGCTGTCCGACACCGTTGTGTCTTCCAGAGGGACCGTCACTTCCTTGGTCTCCTCCTCATTCTTAATGGAGCCGCTTTCAAAGTCAGCCATGCGGTCGCTGGTCTCGCTGATGTGCGACTCGCTGTCCATCTCGTGGCTGGAGAACTCGGCGGCCGGGGAGTTCTGGTAGCTGGGGCAGGTCTTACCCAGCTCCTTCTCCGGGCACAGGTACTTGGCCGAGGGCTCCCCATCGGCTGGGGGTTCTTCTGGGTCTATGTCGTCATCCGCCAGGGCCGCGGCCTTTAACTCATCCGAAACATAGGCTGCCGTGGTAACAGGTGGGCGAGCGAACGAGACGGGCGGGATGGACAGAAGAGAGAGAAAGGAGGAGAGAGAGAAAGAAAAAAGTCATTAGTAAATGTTGATCTTACCTAGGGTGTGTTCTCAGCTCTCAGGAAAGCGCAGCAAACTCGATGGGCACATTTATGTGTAAAATCAAATAGCTAAAATGTGGTGTTTCTTTGGAGCAAAAAAAAAAAAAAATCTGCTCTTCAAACACAATTTGCCACCTTATTCTTCTCAAGGGGCAACAGCTTGAAATTAAAACTAAATTTGAAATTAATGAAGCACATTCTGGAGGTGGCATTCATTTCTAAAGTAATAAATTACTTGTATCAACCTCAGAGACAGCAGTTCCTGTCTGTCAATTAATATGTCTGATGCTTCTCCTACCCCTAATGCATTTCTTAACAGACAGATTCACAATTTAAATTAAGCAAGCGTTTTTTACTCATTACATTTTTTGAGGCTCAATCTTTAATAAATACAAAGTACAAAAACATCAATAAAATTTTTGCAAAGTAAAAAGAAAGTACATCAATTGTAAGAAATTACAAAAAAAAAAAAAAGAAAACAAAACTGAGGTTTTGTGGCTTTTTTCTTTCTTCCTTCTGGAGAAGCAGCTCTCATAAAAACTTAAAGAGAGTCAGTTCCCTACCAGGGACAGGCAGGTGCGGGTTTGTTCCAGTTGGGAGGGAAGACCCCGAGCCGCTACCCCCAGCCCTGGCCACGTTTCCCCCACGCACACTTAGCCGCTCTGAGCCACTCCCATCCGTGCAGAATTATGTCAGAACAAGTTCAGGAAAATTGGTATGCGCTGCTCATGCCTGCTGTATAAATATATACAAGACCTCCAGCGGACCTTACAAATGTCAAAGTGTTTGCTCTTTAGACTACTTTGTCAATATTTACTCGGCATAAGCTTCGTGGGCATCCAACAGGGATCCTGTCTTTCTGGAAGCAGTGTAACCAGGGGTGGAAATCTGGCGTGCATTCCCGAGCAGGAATGGAGGGGAGGGAACCCCCACCAGCTGTGGGTTCTAGAACAGGCACAGCCAGAGACGCAGAGCCAGGAGGACACACGTGCTGGGGAACCCAGGGGTTTTCTTCTTCCTTCTCTTGAACTCAGCGACCCTGGCTACTCCTCACTAAAGCCCACCTACCACCGTTTACAGCATCTGGGTGGCCTTGTGAACAGCCAGGCTTGGCCAGCCCTGTGGGAAGGAGCAGCATCAAGGCAGAGGAGAAGGGGTGGGGGACAAATGACGTTTTCCTTTCTGCTCCTGAAGACTTTCTTGCTTCAAGAGGCCGGAGGGCAATAAGTGTGTTAGGTGGCCGGACAGAGCAGGGCTAACAGCAAGGCTGACTGGAACAACAGACTCTCAGACAAGGAAAGGAAGCTTCGTTTGTAGGATTTACTCCAATGACTTTGGAGATGCACCCCAGATCAATTTCACATGTGGGGAAAAAATAAAAACAGTACAATGATTCCCTTGAAGCCAAACAGATCCCCGCCCCCTCTAATACCTTCTGGGTGGATTTTAATTTTTTTGGTTGTCGTCGTTCCTAAGCTCCACACTTTGGGTGCCAGGGATTTTTCAGCTGATACACAACAGCGCTGTCCCCACACCGCTGCAATGTGACCCTGGATGGGCACAGTGTCCCAGGTACACACATCAGCTGGAGGTTACGAATGCTTCTGCCCCAGGTGCAAACTCTGCAGAGCTGTCTGTGAGCTGTGCAATGTCCCTTACAAACAACCAGAAGAAAGTGGCCCGCACCAGTCAGCTGAGGTGTGAAGTGCTGTGCTGAACCTTAAGTTTGAGGTCATCCAACTTAGCGATGACAAATTAAAATGACAACAGCTCTTTGCCTAGGGCCAGGGCCAAGTGAATAGGGAAACAGTGCTGGCCCAGGAAGGTTCCTTTCCTGGCCACAGTGAAGAATGTGGGCTGGCCACGGCGGGTCATGGAGGGCCACGGCTATAATCCTAGCACTCTGGGAGGCTGAGGCAGGTGGATCACCTGAGCTTAGGAGTTCAAGACCAGCCTCAGCAAGAGCGAGGCCCCATCTCTACTCAAGACAGAAAAACTTGCTGGGCATTGTGGTGAGGGTCTATAGTCCCAGCTACTCAGGAGGGATTGCTTGAGCACAAGAGTTTGAGGCTGCTATGAGCTAGAAGACCATGGAACACTACTTGGGGTGAGATTCTGTCTCACAATAAAAAAAAAAAAAAATGAGTGCATGTGTTGGAAAAGAAAACTAAAAGAGGACACCTCATTCTCTCCCCCACAGCCTTCCTCAACATGCAGAGCAGACCAGAAATCTAGAGACACACCCTAGTAGGGTGACAGGCATGGGGAGAGCAGCCCAGGGTCCCAGTTTGCCAAAACCTGGCCTGGTTTCTGCACTGAAGTCCTGCACGCCAGGACCGGATTTAGTCCTGTGCAAAGTGGAGGATGCTTGGTCCCCTGGCTGCAGCGCAGAGGGTGACCATGGTCAGAGTCATCTATCTGGGTGGGCCTGAGACATACCTGACAATCCTTGCAGAACAAGGGTGGAGCAGCCAGGCTGAGGTTTAGCTGGGTGCAGCCCCCTGCGTGCGAACAATATTTCTTTGGCAGGTGCTTTACTGTGAAAAGCCAGTATGGAAAAAGAAGGAACCACATGTCCTGTGTCCCTGTGGCAGAGACCCAAGGGAAAGCCTGGCCCTGTGCAGGTGAGCCTGGGCACCAACGGCCCTCATCTCCTGGGAGCCCCGGTCAGCAGACGGCCCCCACAACCTGGGCATTCTCCTCCTGTTACAGCTCCATGAAATTAAGCCTGAGAGAGAAATGGCCCCATTAGTGGCCACTGTAGGAGGACACTAGGATTCCAGAAGAGTCAGGAGCCAACAGCAGGCATGAAGGAGTCCACTGTGGCATGAAGGCTGTGAGCTGAGACAGCAACCTGACGGCTCTGCCAGCCCACCTTCTGCCCAGAGCAGGGTGCCTGCCTGAGGACAGGGCCCCGGCCCCACTTCACATGCCCCCCACTGTGGGCACGTCCTCCCAGCCTTGGGCGCTGGGCAGGCTGTCGGGAGCACCCTCACTGGCGTGACGGGCTTCCATCCCAAACTGCACAGCGGTATCAGAGGTCATCAGTCTGATGACCACAGAGAAAATTAGCATCAACAGAAAAAAATCCACCTCTGAGAAAAATCAGAGACTCCAGTGCCAAGAAGACGTGAGGGTCCTAGGGAGACCTGGCCAACTCTGGCGCTCCCCAACCCTGGCCTGGCCGTGGCTTCCCAGGTCTTGACAGATGCACTCCCCACGGCCGTGAAGGGGAGCCTATGCTCTGTTTTTATAAAATAGCCACTTTCTCTCTGGATCCAAGGGTGACAAGACTGCTGAGCCTAAGACTTCCACCTGTTGGTTCTTCTCTCCACATTACAACAGAGGGCAGGGTGTCAATCCTTCTGTCATTCTGTACAATGAGGACACTCCTCGGAGAATGTCATACACACTCTTGAGGAGTGAACCTCAGAGTTTCTCCAGGAAGTGGGCCCAGTGGGATGGCAGGGGCATTAGGAGATGGAAAGTGCTCACTCGTTCCACACACAGCGAACTCCCACGGGAGACAGGTGCGCGTGCGTGCGCGTGTGTGTCTCAGTGCCATGTGGTTTCCTGTCTCTGACCCTCAGTTTCTCTGTCTGAACCATACACGGTGTTGGAGGGATGACCTGTAAGGTCCCTCCTCTTCCACTTCCCTCCCATTCTATGGCCTTTCTGAGAAAACGAGGAAGGACCGAGGTGTGAACTTGTCACTCTGGTCACTCTCTGCGAGGCTGACTCAAGTCCCTCCTTAGTCCACGCATCTCTGGACCAACCCTGACTTGCAAAGTCCCTGGCTGGAGAGATGGAAGAACTTCTGGATTCTGGAATGGTTGGCGCATCACACAAAGAAGGGAAAGAGACTGGGTGTCCCCGTCACTGAGCCCCCGGGTCTGCACCCTGCCGGTCTTCAGCGGCCCAGTGGCAGCACTGTCCACCACCTGGACCACCCATGAACCATGTATGGCCTTGGGACACTCTGCTACCATCCTGGAGAGTTACTGGAGTCCTGTGTTGCTATTCAACTTTCTGTACACTCTTGCCTGAATTCCCGCATCTCATGCCCCTCATCGTACACGCTGGGCGCTGGCTGTCTCATTTGAAAAGAGGTTAACTGGTGGTCGTCTAGCAGGTCATCTAGCAGCAAGGTGCCATGAATGGCCTTTGTAACAGGATCCATCACTTCTCTGTGTGGCCTCCCACAATGGCTGGTTCCAGCCACCAAATCTCCCGCCAATACCTGTTTTGACCATCTTCCCAAATCCAGCCCCAGCTCCTTCAATCTTGTCTCCAAACAGAAGCCTCTGTGACTGTAAGAAGTAGTCATCCCACTCCACCATGGAACACCTTCAGTGACTTCCTGTTGGGCTCAGAAGGTCCAAATTCCTCAGAACAGCCCTGATGTCCTCCACCGTCCAGCACCCTCAGCCTCTGGAATTCACCAAGATCTCCCCTCGTCACGTCCGCTGCCGCAGCCCCTGCCAGATACCTTAGGAGGCACACGCCAGGCCACAGGGGAAGGTCCATGTAGGGGGCCCAGGTCTTGTCCCCTCAGCACCCTCTTCCTTCTCATTACAAAGCACGCCACCGAAATCGCCTGTCTGTTACAAAGCTTTCCAGATGTTCTGACTGCTGTCAGCTTAGTGTGTGTTGAGGACCAGTCCCACCACCTTGCCCCACGCTCCAGATATCCACTGAGGCCCTATGGTCTGGCCCACAGTGTCCCCTCAACATACGTCTGTGGGACGAATGGATGGAGGGATGGGGCTCACAGATGGCTTCTTCAACCTCCCAAATAGTTGCCAAGACATCTCAGGTCTATCCAGATTCCAGCTAGTCCCGGGGCAAAGCAGCTGTGCTGGGTGTGATCTGAGGGGCTTTCCCGGTCAGGTCTGCCTCAGTGTGATGAAATTTTCAGCATGACCACTTCCCAAGAGAGGGCCTCCAGGGTGACAGCAAGACAGAGGCCACCAGAGAGAGAGGGGGAGAGAACGCCCTCACTGGTGGTCTCTCTGCACTGAGGCCACCCCGAGCTGTACCTTCACTGGTGGTCTCTCTGCACTGAGGCCACCCCGAGCTGTACCTACACCCACATATCCACCTCCCACAGAGCATCACCAGCCCTCTCATCTCTTTAATGAAGAATAATAGTAAAGCCTCTGGGGCCAGCTCCTGGAGAGGAAGCTGGTCAGTGAGGGGGAGGAGGGTCTCATTCAAATCAAACCAATGGCTACAAAAAAAACGCTAAGAAACAGGCTGGGGAGAGCAGAGACCAGCGAGGGGCAAACTGGTGGACCCACACTTTATTTGCCCCCAAGTTACTCCATTGGAAAGAGCCTCTCTCCAAGATGCATGCCCCTGCAATTCATGCACCTGCTTCCCCACACACATCCCCACCTTCCCTTCCTGAAAATGAAGAGTATGCATTTACAGCAGCAAGACAGCAATCAATCTCTCAAGAGCAAGTGCCAAGGACACACTTTCACTACAGGAACTGGAGCACCTAGGACACACAGAACCATTCATGAGAAGTAAAAGCTCCCAAGCTCACAAAGTCTCCTCATAATTCTATAGCCCAATGATCTTGAAAGGCCAAGTGATGGGGCAAAAAAATAGCCCTGCCTAGTGGTGCATGTAGTTCAGCCGGTAGGGTTCCGGCCACATACACAGAGGCTGGCTGGTTCTAGCCTGGCTTGGGCCTGCTAAACAATAACAACTGCAATAAAAAGTAGCCAGGTGTTGTGGTGGGCACCGCCAGTCCCAGCTACTTGGGAGGCTGAGGCAAGAGAATCGCTTAAGCCCAAGAGTTTGAGGTTGCTGTGATCTGTGACACCACGGCACTCTACCGCGGGGGATGTAGTGAGACTCTGTCTCAAACAAACTAACAAACAGAAAATGGCCCTGACTAATAGCATGTGTGTTTCTGTAGTGTTTTTCCATTCATCTCATCTGATCCACCCAGTGGTTTTGGGAGGTGGATAAAATGATCTCCATCTTTCTGGCGGACAAGGAAACTGGGGTTCTGAGAAGTTACGTGGAACACTTGAGCTTAGGAGCCAGTTCTGACCCCAGGCCCTGTGCTGGGTCCCCTCAGAAGGAGTCAGTGGAGTTGAACATGGACCTGACCTAACTGCCAGGGCCCACATCCTGGGTCTGAGTGTACAAGGATCACCAGAGTGTGAGGCCGTGTGCCCTGCCCCAGGATGTGAACTGGGCTGCAAGACAGGGCCTCTGTCCAGCCCACCCGTGGAAACACATACTGGCCCTCCTTAACAGTCCCGCGCCCCCACCCACCACTGCTCACTGGTGCTGTGCCTTCCACACCATGTCTGGAAATGGCGGACGTGTCCAAGGCGTGAGAGGCTGGCCCATGACAGCAATCAGAAGGCTGGCAGCGGCTCCTCCATTAATATTTATTATCATTAACTAAATTTAACCACTAGGTAAAAAGAAATTAGTATATTTTATATAAATATAAAACAGTAAGCTGGGGCATAATGGAATTCATTTCTGGGCAAACGGGAATTATCTTCATCACTGTGGTGAATCCTTCCCAAAAGGTGGGATGAAGTGTCCCGTGGGCGGTGCTCTTTCCAGCCGTGGGGGCGGGTGAGTGAGGTGGGAGCAGTGGGGGAGGGCGGGGTCTGGACGGTACAGGGGGGAAAGGGCCAGGTGTTGCTGCATCACAGCTCCCAGAAGCAACTCCAAGGCCAATTGCCCTGTGAATCTCAGCATTTTTAGTTCTTCCTGGGAAGGTGCTTTTTTAAAATTTTATTTTATTTCCAATCAGTATGAGAGTACAAATGTTCAGGTTACGTTGTTTTTGTTTCCAAGGTAAAGTTCAAGTTGTAGAAGAGCCCTTCGCCCAGGGCGTGTGCGGGACACCCTCACACTGTGCACATCAGTGAGACCCCACCAGTTGCCCTTCCTCCCCCCGTCCCCTGTCCCCTCCCCCTCACTCTTCTTTCTGTGTTTGATGTTTTGTGTGGGTGTGTAGTTGTTTATATATTGGTTGCATATTAGTACTAGGTACACTGAATATTTTTTTTTCTATTCTTGAGATACTTTACTAAAGAGAATGTGTTTCAACTCCATCCAGGTAAACACAAAAGACACCAAGATTCCATGTTTTCTTACAGCTCCAGGGTGTACACACATGCCACAGTTTGCGAGTCCATCATCCAGATCAAAACCACTCAGACATCACCTCACTCCAGTGAGATTAGCCCATATCACAGAGTCTCCAACCTGCAGATGCTGAGAAGTGGCTTTGCCACAGATTCCTTCTCTTCACGACTTTTTAGTCAAGGTGGCCCAGAAGAGCAGCCCCCTCAGTAAAGTGTGACTCTGGCCGAACACCCCTGAGGATGCCCAGGGCTGATGGAGAGAGACAGAGGGAGGAGGAAGGGCCATCTCCTGTACAGGGTTTGAGAAGGGTGTGGGAAGGGAGGGAGGGAGAGAAAGGGAGGGGAGAGAGGTGGAGAGGGGAGTAAGGGGAGGGAGAGACCACCCAGGGGTGGGAGACAGGTGGGAAAGAAATGGGTGATGGTGGCTTCAGAAAAGGTAAGGGCAAAAGACATGGTCTTTGTGGAAGGACCAGAAGCTGGCGGGGCCTGGAACCTGGGGGTTCTGAGACAGTGGGGGTGCTGACAGTGGTGTCCCAGGGTCGAGGCCTGGGGCAGCCACTGTGGTCAGCTCCAAAGTTGGGGACTCCAGGCCTGTTCTCTACCTCACCTGAGTGCTTAGATTGTCAGATGACATAGGGCGTTTTTCTTCCTTTTTTTTTTTTTTAGAATAATTTAACAAGCTGAGGGGATGACCAAGAAGGACATGGAGGCCCAGCCAACCCTGGAAAAGGCAGATGGCAGAGGGGAGATGACAGAGGCCCACCTCTGCCTCAGATGATGCAGGACTGTTCGGGTCAGGACATGCGGGTGGCCGGGGAAGCCCCAGGAGGCACAGGCCCTGGAGCCCATGCCGGCTCCACAAACCTCCAGGAGCCCCTCTCAGCGCCCCCCATGCACGATCACAGTGGGAGATGGGGAACTGTCCTGAAGACGTGGGGAACGTGCCCCAAATGGAAATGTGTGTGAAGGAGGCTGTCGGGCGTGGCCTGTGGCTCTCCCGAACTCATGTTCACCGATCTCCCCAGACCCTGCCCCTGCCCTCCCTCACAGCCAGGGACACTCTGCCCACGTCTCAAGTCAGATTCACATACATGCCGAAACCTGGGGCGCACAGGACCCCTCACTGCCATGCAATGTGCTCGGACAAGAAAAATGCCAGGATCCTCAAAAGGCACCTTGACCACATCTGGCCCCCCCCCGCAACACACAGACACATACCCCTCACTCCTGGACCCAGGGCAGGGCAGACCCCAAGCAAAGGGCAGGAGGAGACAAAGGGGACAGCTCAGGAGCCACAGCAGCCCAACAGGAGAGCTGTCTAGGACTCTGGAGAGGACCTGCCGTTTCTGCTGACTTTCCTGCAGAGCCGTGAGATGTCAGACAGTGAGGCCCAGGGTCTCAGTGCCGGCAGGAGGCCACCATGATGATGGACTTTACCTGTGCGAGCCACACCATCTTCATTCATGAGAGGGAAGGCAAGTGGGAGGGCACAACATCAGCCACACCCTCCTTTGAGAGACTTCCAAATTCATGAGCGTAAGAGACCTTTCCAAGCAAAAGGGACTGTGACATCAGACGTGGTGTCTACCACAAGGCTTATGCTCCATAGGTGTGCAAGGGTCACCTGCAATCTGGCATCCTGGAGGTGAGGTCAGGAGGGGTCTTTTGGGGCACCCCGTCATCTAGAGAACCCGAATTGTAGGTCTCCAGGCCCTTGACATGGCCTTCCGCCTTTCAAGAATGGAGGTGGTGGGGGTTACAGGGCTCTCCACGGGAGCTCAGGGGTTCCCCTCTTCCCTCTGGCAGCCTGAAGGCCATGCAGGAGGAGGACAGCCAGAGAGAAAGGGGAAGAAGGGAAGGAAACAGAGGGTAAGGAAATGAGGCGAAAGAAGAAAGGAAGAGACGACCCCAGACCAACCCTGCAGCGTCCGCATCCTGACCCAGGCTGCACCCTCCTGCCCGGCCCGGCCCCCACCTGAAGGATTAGCAGGAAGAAAGCTGGCAAGGGCATGGACCCTGCGGCCCCACCCCAATGCTCCAGGACCTGATCCAAGGTCTGCTGTCCCCCAGGGGTGGGGACAGAGCCAGAGACCCTCAGAGGGTGCTGGCTGGGAGGGCACCACACACACTGGCTTACTGGGTTCCTGGAGCCCCAGCCACCCACCGGGCTGCCATCTCCAGGCTGAGCCCTGTCCCCGTGTACGCTCAGCTTCTGCCTTGAGTCACCCTCCTCTGCGTGGGGGAAAGAGCCCCAAGTCCCCAGAAAGCTCCGTCTAGATCACACCTTGTCCTCTATACACCCGGGAAGTCCACGTGGGCTAATCCACTTGACACCAGAATTTTTGCTTGACGAAGGACTTGTGTAAGCAAGTGCCTTCTACACGCTGTGCCCTTTGGGCTATTCTTACAACAGACTCTCTACTGTAAACATGTGCCATGCCTCGTGCTGATGGGGCAGGGGGCTTCTTTGGAAGGGGACCCACACCTGCAGCTGCAGCCCTGCCTGCTACCACCTGAGACCTGCGAACCACCCCAGGAGTCCTGAGATCTCACCAAACAGGCTATTCAGAGGCTGCTGCCACCTGGGAGCCCTGAGGGGTGTGAGGGGGAGAGAAGGAAGATGCTCAGACCTGGACAGCGGCTGCCCAAACTCTCATCCTCTGGGAGGCCCAGCGCCCTGATACTGAGGGCCTCTGCAAAGGTGAAAATTGAGACAGAGGGACACCCTCCTGGCCTCCACTGCCTGGGTGGGGGTTCAAATACTGGTGCTGGGTGGAGCTCTGTCTTTTTTAGAAACAGAGTCTTACTCAGTCACCCTGGCCTGGGATGAATCCTATGGTGTCTTCACAGCTCACAGCAACCTCAAACTCCTGGGCTCCAATGATCCTCTTGTTTCAGCCTCCCAAGTAGCTCGGACTACAGGCACTCACCATAATGCCTGGCTAGTTTTTCTATTTTTAGCTCAGGCGGGGTCTCCCTCTTTCTCAGGCTGATCTCAATCCTGACCTGCCTCAGCCTCCCAATGTGCCAGGATTGCAGGTGTGACCATGGCGCCCAGCCTGATCTGGAACTCTGTGTGCTGAGAATGAGAGCGGACCAGGCAGAAGACAGCCGTGGAGCATGGGAACCAAGCTCTACAGGCGCTGGGTAGTTAGTGCCCAAGTGATCAGGCCCCACATCAGGCCACTGCCTGGTGATGAAACAGGCAGTGAGAAGGGAAACTGGTTCTAGAGAAAGAGTTTATGCCTGGTACCCAGGGGGTCACAATTCAGCAGGGACAATCTAGGTACTTAGATTCACCTAGAGATGCCACTCAAGCCATCTAGGATAACAGAGGTCACAACCTCTAGGGACAAGGAGAGAAGGGCATGCTTGACCGGTACCAGGGAGACCAGGACTTTGCAGGCATCCCTGCTGGGCACTGGAGCTCCCCAGAAGCCGGGAGAACACCCAAAGAGCAAAGCCAGGCCACGGGAGCCAGGTGGGCATGGTCTGGCTCTGGAGGAAGGAAATGTGGCTGAAGCTGTGGTGGTCAGGGCTTCCCCGAAGGCTGGCCACGTTGGAATGACATCCTCCTCTAGATTGATTGTTCTTCCCACTAGCAAGGTCAGGAATATTAATTTTGTACACGCTAATTTGATGTAATGTGCGAGAGGAACGCTTGTTCAGCTGGGCGCCACCATGTTAATAAGGCAGCACTGTTTCCACGCCAGGAAAACCTTGGCGTTAACCGATTGGTGAATGAAGTCGGCACGGACGGGGCAACGTCACTCTTCAGCAGACACAGGGTGGCCAGAGGCTGTTCAGGGCATGACAGGCTGCTGTTCCTCTAGGGGACCAGCGGCAGCCAGGCTCCCAGGCACACCTCCCAGCTGCAGGATGCCCCAGTCTGTTTGGAAGACTCAGTGTCCCCCAGAGGGGGCAGAGGAGGAGGCCAAAAGCCTCCAGAAGGCGACCCTGGGGATCTCACCACTGGACTAGGAAAGACCACCTGAGGCTTCTTTCTCTGGTTCCTCACGTGATAAAAGAGCCTCATCATACCGTCTCGTAGCCCCTGACCAGAACAAGCCCCTCTCCCCTGAGCTTTGTGAAGGAGATGGCACAGGAAAAGGGGACATGGCAAGGTGGGAGGCTTTCCTGGGTCAGAGAGCGAGGGCGGCTTCCCCAGCTCCAAAGCGAGGCTCTTCCATTGCACCTGGAGGGTTCTCTCTGCAACAGATTGGCCACCAACCCCGCAGCAAAGAATAATAAATCAAAGACATATCCACACAACAAATGCAATTGCCCCAGATGAATGTTCAGATGATAAAGAGTAAATAAATACTTGGTTCAGGGACGATCTGAGTCACCTATTGCCCTTGGCTTAAAACACACAGCATCAGCTGTGCAAGTCCCCCATGGTCAGCCCTTGTGGGGTGTCTGTACTCTCTCTCCCATGCCCCGGAGCAGGACTCTGCTGCTAGTCCACCCTATAGTCTACCAAGACACAGCCATAATTCGTGACCAGTGTGGTGGCGGGAGCACGTCTGGGTGACACCCATCAGTCTGGCCTGGTGGCTAGTGACTGTCTAACAGGAGAAAGGAGGCTTCTGGAGCCAGCGTGAGCCCTTGCAAGGGTGGCGAAGGACGGACAGCTCCTTCTGAGCTCAGCGTGGTTCCAAGTACACTGCCCACCTGGAATAAACAAGGATCTGACCATTCTCAGTATCCTTTCCACCTTTTATTCCACAAAATCCATAAGGCAAATCCTAATCTATAATGGATCCAATAAGTTAGAAGAGCATCTTCATCCAAAGAGAGCATGCTCTCACCTTGGTGGCACAGGAGTTGGGTGAATTATTAGGGGCAGTGGACACACTTGACCCTCTCAATTTGCACACATGAGCGGTGGTTGATGTTGCTAATGGCTGGCACATTTGGCTCTGGGGCGTGGGAGCTTGGGGAGGCAGGGCAGAGTGATTCTCCTGGGGCAGCCGGTGTCTCCCGTGGGACAGCCCACCGAAGCAGTTCATGGAACCGAGAGGAGCTCTTGCTTGCCTGAGCACTGGGTGGGTGATCTCAAAGCCTGGGGCGACCATAGTTGAGGGCCGGGCAATGAGTTGGCAACAGTCCTCAAAATGGGACTCATCAAAGTGACTCCACACACGTACAACTCAAATCTCACTGGGACTTACTGGCTTTTCCCCAACGAAAGAGCTGTATCTGGGAGAGGAATAAGATAAACACGAAAAAGGAGGCAACCTGCTGGCCCCCCATCCAACCGTCCGCCTCCCCACCCACCCCACCCATCCATTCACCCACCCTACATCAGACACTAATTACATACTCGAGATGCTCCAGGGCTGGGGATGAGAAGTTACCAAATGAACAGCTCAGAGTCACAGGATGTATTTTGACATGGTCACGATGGCCGTGATTATGTGGAGCACAAGGGCATTAGCTAGACTTTGAGCCTGAAGTCCAGCATAGCCCAGCCCCGCCTTACCCCCATTGCTCCCCCACATACACCCCCACCCACATGCATACACATATATATATATACACATATATATACACACATAACACCCCCACATACACACCCCCACATGCACACACATGCATGCACACATACACATATATACACACATACCCCACACGCATACACACACACACACACACACACACACACATATATATATGTAAACACATATCCCCCAACACACACACACACACACACCCCGCCCCTTCCTGATAAGGTGCCTTTGCTTTTCCCGACTCACGCCCTCCCTTCCAGTTCAGGCTCCACCTGCCCTGCCCCATGTTTGCACCCCTCCCACCTACTCTCCAAGGTCCTGCCCTGCCCGACGTTTGCACCCCTCTCACCTACTCTCCAAAGTCCTGCTCACCCCCAAGTCTCCCAGCAAGTCCTTCCTCACCGTCTCGTTGAAAGTGACCTCTTTAATCTCTGTGACGAGACCATGATGGAGAAGTCCTCTCTAAACTCCAAATTCTAGAGAAAGGTCAGGAGCTACGACTGGCATCACTGTCGGTACTTCTCTCCTGGAGCTCCCCTCTCGCGGTCTTGGAACGGCTAAGCATATGCCCAGGGCACATCTCCCTCTATCCAAGGGACATCCCTCCCTCTGTGTGCCCCAGCGGCTGGGCAGCCCAGCTCTTGTTGACTCCTGAGCAAATTCACTTAGTTTGGAAGGTGCCACTTAGTCTGACAAGCAGCATGGACCAAGGGTCATGTCTAGTAGAAGTTTCCACCAGCTTCCTCATCTGTGCTCAAATGCTGGGCAGAGGAGGCCCAAGCACCCTCGGATCTCTTCATGGGGCATCACTCCCACTTCACAGAGCAGGGACACTCTGGTAGAAAGCTACAGCCACCAGCAAAGCTCCGGAGTTCTCACCACAAGGACGATCTGGATAGGAAAGGCTCCCAATGACCCCACAGATGCTCATCCTGCCCTCCTTGCACTAGGCACCAGCCTGGCAGCTGTCATGGCCAAGTGACTACCCTATGGCTAGAAACAATGCCAGCATGTACTCGGTACTCAGCCAACCCTGACCCAGCACTCACCACTCAGCCAACCCTGACACAGGACTCAGCACTCAGCACTTGACCAGCACTCAGTCAGCACTCAGGAGTTAGGCCTGACACAGCACTCAGCATTCAACCAGTATTCACTCAGCACTCAGCACTTAGGCCTGACATAGCACTTAACCAACACTCACTCAGTACTCAGCCAGCCCTGACCCAGCACTCAGCACTCACTTAGCACATAGCACTTAGCCAGTCTTAACCTAACATGCAACACTCAGGTAGGCCTGATCTAGCACTCAGCCAGCATTCACTCAGCATGGAGCACTCAGCCAGCCCTAACCCAGCACTCAGCCCACATTAACCTGGAACTTAGCTAACACTTACCAAACACTCACTCGGTACTTAGCACTCATCCAGCCCAGACCAAGCACTCAGCCAGCATTAACTTAGGACTCACTCAGCACTTAACTAGCACCCAACCATCCCTGACCCAGCACTCAGCTAGCCCTGACCTAGCACTTAGCCAACACTCAGCCAGCACTGACCCAGGGCTCAATCAGTACCTAGCCACCACACACCCCATCCTCACTAATACATGTGACTGTCATTCGGATGAAGAGTGATAAAATCTCTTTAGCCTACTTAAAGGAACAAAGGCAATGCTTCACATGTTTCAATTTGTTTTATAATTTTGACTGACATATAAATGCCTATATGTTCAACCTCATTTCTATTTATTAAAACAGCTTTTCCCAAACCGACATATAAATAAAATCTATTGACTGGCTGGCATCACAGCATATGTTTCCTTTTAAATACTCTTTGTCTCACAAATTTGTATTGACATTTATGTAGTCTGAGCTAGGAGTGTCTTACACTAGATTCAGGAACCCTCAATTCCTCCCTATCCAACCAAAAAATAAACAGACATATAAATGAAAATAAAAGTGAGAGAAAGAAAATTAAAAAAGAAACTTTCCAAACGATAATGAGAGCAGGACTCTGTCACTAACTGGTCTGTGTGCTATTTGCCACAGCCTTTTATACAGCAGAGTTCAATGGCATATATTAAAATTGAAAATATATACCACCTTTTCTCTATCCACTCATCAGTTGCTGGATACACAGGTTGGTTCCACACCTCTCCAACTGTGAACTGCGCCCGTAGCACAGTGTTCACGGCGCCAGCCACATACACCGAGGCTGGCGGGTTTGAACCCAGCCCAAGCCAGCTAAAACGACATCGACAACTGCAACAAAAAACAGCAGGGAGTTGTGGTGGGCGCCTGTGGTCCCAGCTGCTTGGGAGGCTGAGGCAAGAGAATCGCTGTAAGCTGTGATGCCACGGCACGCTACCGAAGGCTCTGTCTCAAAAGAATGAATAAATAAATAAATAAAATTGAAGATATGTACTCTCTGACCATGCTAACAAACTATGCTATAGGCACATTCACGCACGGGCCAAGAGAAACCTGTTTGTTTAAAGGTGTTCTTAGACTCCCAAGAGAGTGGATAAACAAAATACCGCACACCCCTGTGGTGAGTTACGGCAGAGCCGTTGACAAGGATGACGGAACACAAACACCAGTGGGAGAGGAGGCAGGGAGCAACTGGAATTCTCATTCACAGCCGTGAATCTGTCCAAACCATCTCCCAGCCAGTTTGGGAGTGTCTACTAAAGCCGCACACACACCCCGAGACCCCGCAACCTGCTGCAAGACAGATACCGGGTGGAAACCTGTGCACATCCCGTCAAGGGGTCTGTGTGTCAGTATCGCTCAGCACCCTATTGATTCATGACAGCAAAGGACCTAGGAACCATCCAAACATTCACCCACAGTACAATGGATAAATACAGGGCATCACATCCACGCGATAAAATACCACGCAGCAGTGAAGAGGAACTATTACTTAAAATAACAGAAAAGAAGGCTGAATTCACGCAGCAGCTCACGCCTGTAATCCCAGCACTCTGGGAGGCAGAAGTGTGTGAATCGCTTAAGCCCAGCCTGAGCAAGAGCGAGACCCAGTCTCTACTAAAAATAGAAACCTAACCAGGCATTGTGGCAGGTGCCTGTAGTCCCAGCTACTCGGGAGGCTGAGGCAAAAGAATCGCTTAAGCCCAAGAGTTTGAGGTTGCTGTGAGCTGTGATGCCACAGCCCTCTACCAAGGGTGACAGGGTGAGACTCTGTCTCAAAAAAAAAAAAAAACCCACAAAAGAAACTTACAAATACAATATTAAGTGAAAGACTCCAGACACAAAAGAGTATATATGGTCTGAATCCAGAAACTCCTGGGGCCTAAGTGTTGTACTTCTGCTTCTGGGTCTGGAGCCTGTTTGCACGAGTGTGTGCATTTGGGGAAAACTCACCGAGCTGCACTTGGTACGCTGACCTTTTTGTATATTATATTGCATAAAAAAAGTTTGAATGGAAGGATCGTCCTCTACGCTGTCCTGTGGGAAGCTCTCTAAGACATATTGCCACACAGAGGAAAAGGTCTCACAACCCAAACGGGCTTCTGCATGAGGCTGGGTGTGTGCAGTTGTGTGTGGACACCCCGTGGAAGGACCCTGGCCTGGGGTCAGAGACGCCCTGTGGGTGCAGAGGAGGGGCGCTGACGTGGGCAGCGAGCTGGCAGGAGGACAGGGAACCAAGGAGCTGTGCTTTGGCCTTGCTTGAAGTTTGCACAAGTGCACATCCAGGAACCACTGTGAAATTTAAAAAGTTATGAAAGAGACTGCATTTGTATTTTTCACTTGCTATGTGACAGGCTCTGCACCAGTACCAGGCACCGTCAGCAGGGGACACAGAGAGTCTGCCTCCAGGGAGCAGCACCCGGGCCCACGTGCCTGGGGGCAGGAGCAGGGTCTCACACTAGGAGCTGGACACAAGGTCACAGAGGCCCCAGGGGACAGCTCGGAGGGATGCCCACAGGGCCACCGGCTCTTCTAGACCCTCCTGTCTTGGCTTCCTTCTGCTGGTGCCATTCTGGGTGACAATGTTGCCCACAGTGACAATGGACTGTGGGAAAACAGGGACATGAGTTGCCTCTGTGCTGAAGTCACTGACTTCAGTGAAAAGAGGGGGGAGAAACACCTTCCCCTAGCCAGGAAGGCTGCTGGGTATACCCAAAGTAGCCAGGGCCAGTGTCCACACCACAGATGGGGTCTGGTTCCCTCTTGTGGGAACCAACAGGTCTCAGGTTTCTCCCTCCCTTTCAATGTTAAGCCTGGTCCCTGTGAGGCTGACACTGAGACAAGCCCGGTGTCTTCACCAGGCACAGAGCACAGAGCTGTCCCTGCGGTCACCTCACTGACTCCCCCTAACACTGAGACGAGCCCGGTGTCTTCACCAGGCACAGAACACAGAGCTGTCCCCGTGGTAACCTCACTGACTCCCCCGTAACACTGAGATGAGCCCGGTGTCTTCACCAGGCACAGAGCACAGAGCTGTCCCTGCAGTCACCTCACTGACTCCCCCTAACACTGAGACGAGCCCGGTGTCTTCACCAGGCACAGAGCACAGAGCTGTCCCTGCGGTCACCTCACTGACTCCCCCGTAACACTGAGATGAGCCCGGTGTCTTCACCAGGCACAGAGCACAGAGCTGTCCCTGTGGTCACCTCACTGACTCCCCGTAATACTGAGACGGGCCCGGTGTCTTCACCAGGCACAGAGCACAGAGCCATCCCTGCAGTCACCTCACTGACTCCCCCGAACACTGAGATGAGCCCGGTGTCTTCACCAGGCACAGAGCACAGAGCTGTCCCTGCAGTCACCTCACTGACTCCCCCTAACACTGAGATGAGCCCGGTGTCTTCACCAGGCATAGAGCACAGAGCTGTCCCTGCGGTCACTTCACTGACTCCCCGTAACACTGAGATGAGCCCGGTGTCTTCACCAGGCACAGAGCACAGAGCCTTCCCTGCGGTCACCTCACTGACCCCAAGACCCCAAGGAGGATGTGGCAGGGCAGGCATCCGTGTGACGGGTGAAACCTCTCTGGGCCACCCTTCTGCTGTTGTGAGGAGAGCTCCTGAGAGGTGCTATTCCCCTCTTGCCTGCCCTTTCCTAAGACCCACAGAAAGTTCCAGGCAAGGGCCTGGATTTTCTTATTTTCTGATTCTCTGATTCTGACATAGGCACTCATGAAGCTCCAGACTGGGTGTGTCCAATCATAATCCGAGTCCACCCCAGTGCCCTGGCCGTTCCCTGCCTCTATTGGGCTCTTACAGACCAGCCGTAATGTTTCTAAAAAGCACAGCCATGAAATGCCCACCCCTCCACGCAGGGACCCACAACCCCATCACTCGGGTGTCTCCTGAGACAGGTTCCGTGGCAGGGCACCATGTCTGACACCAGGGACAGAGCTGCATGGAGTTCCTGTATCGCCTGCCGCTCCCCGGGCAGTGCTCAGGGACTCTGGAGACTCAGCATCTCCCGCTCCCTGGTGTTTCCCCTGCACCCCGGGGAGGTCACTCTGGGACTCTGCTCATGTCCTCAGGAGCACCTCACCTCCCCAAACACGGCTGTTGGCCAATCTGCCCAAGGGTCTTTGCTGTCCCCTCCACCTCAAGCCCAACCTCACCCTGTACACCCTCAGGGACACTGCAGCCACCAACGCGGTCCCTTGTTTCCACAGGGGACTGGGTGGGACAGGAGGACCCCACAGCCTCCAGAAGGGGCAGGGGCCTGCACCGGCTGGGTGAGCCATAAAGCTCTTTGAATCAAATCCAATCAGAGCAAGAAGGCAGACTTCACGTCTGTTTGTTTGTTTTGTTTCTTTACAACACTTGAGCCCCAACAGCAGCATCTCCATAAAGAATTACAAACCCAGAACCAATTACCAATGCGCAGGGGCGCCCCTTCACCTGCAGCTGTGCCTCCGAGAACGCCTCCTGCCTGTCCGTCCTGGGGGCTCTGTGGGTGCCTCCCCTGCGCGGCCTCAGTCAGTGCAGCTGTGAGACAGCCATGGGAGGAGGGTGCGCCCCGCCTTGTGGTCTGTCCCAGGCACACAGAGACCAGGGCTCGGGGAGAACATCAGGGACCAGACGCAGACCTGGGATTGGCAATCAGAATCTAGAGCTGATTGCGCCTCACGGTGTCTCCCCACAACTCACACGAAAAAAATCCTGCGCCAGGACAAAGAAACAAGAGGAATGGTTCCCTAACTCTCGGAGGGGGCGACAGGCTGGGGGTGCGCCGTGCCCCCTGGCAGGGTGTGGCACACTGTTTGCACCTCTCTGGGCCTCTGTCTTCCTTCCCAGGGCAGAATGGAGCAATATCACCTACCAGGGAGGACTAGGTGAGACCCAGAATGAACACAGCAGGTTAAGCGGCAGGTGCCACACCGCAGGGCGCCCAGAGCTCTCTGCTCGTCCTGATTCTGGATCTTTCCCTCTCCTCCCTCTTCAAGACAGAAGGTAGGTTTTAAACTCAAACACTTAACAGAAGAAACAATTTCTGGGTTAAGCAAAACCCAGAAGCTCAGGAATGCCATAATCTGTGACAAGGCTCCAAGGGCCGGGAGAGCAGGGGGTGGATGCCTGAGTTGCTGTCCCCTGGTGGCCGGGGATTAGTGCACCTGTGTGGAGGCCCATGTCCACACATCACAACGGGGCTCAAATGCTGCCCGGTACCTCTCTGATTCTGACAGTGCAAAGTCACAGGCAGGACCCACAAGGACAAATGCCCTGTCCGCTGAGCCCATTCTCAGCATGGCCCCTTCTACTGGCTGCCTCTTTCCAAGGGGACAGTCTGAACAGTTCGTAGCCACCACTGAGAGTTAAGGAACATGGAATGTCACACAAGCAGAGACACCTGTCAAATGCCTTTCCCTTACAAGCACCCTCATCATGACCCGTGTTAATGAAGTTAATTGAATTTGAGATCAATAATGGTTAATTATTGCAATTTGACATTCAGAGATAAATGGCTTTAAGACAGAGAAGTGTGTGTGTGTGTGAGAGAGAGACAGTGTGTGTGTGTGTGTGTGTGTGTGAATTCTCTCCATAGAAGGCGAACGCATTACGAGCCTAAGAGGGATCCCACAAGCCTTCCATCGATCCTGGTACAATCTGATCGACTTCCCCCTCTGATGAATGTGGGCTTTTCAGAGTTACAAGTAAATGCTCTACAGGACTACTCTAACCCTTGTCACTGGCCAAATCCATACTTGCTGTGCACCAGAAATCTATTGAGATAGATTAAAGAGCTGCTGTAGAAACAAGAGCAGCTTCAATAAAGGTGACGGTTTATCATATTGACTATTAATGTAACTTAACCGTATGCAGTTATGAATGCTTATGGATTAGGGCGGTTTAATTTCGGGCACTTGAATATGATTATAATTGAACACCAATTTTTTTTTTTTTTGTATCACCAAAGATGAACTCAACATCAAGAAAAAAGGAAAGAAGGAAATAAAAAAAGCAGTTTGGAAAGTTAGTTGTAACTGGCCTTCCCGAGGATGGAGCGCCCAGGGTGGGTCCAGCTTTCCCTCCTGCTGACACACACCACTCGGTCTCTCATTCTGGGTCCCACGGGAGCCACAGAGTCCCTGGCAGTCAATGGGTCCCCCATAAACCAAGGGTCAGGGCTGCTAAGTGGGTCCAAGTTGGTAAAAAAAAAATAAAATAAATAAAGTAAAATAAAAGTTGACTTTTCATGAGGGTTTCCTGGTAGAAATTCGTATCCCCAAATGAGCCCGTAATGATACCCCTCCGTGCTCACCAACCCAGTTAAATGACCACTTACAAGATTTATAATGACAAAGTAAATGTTGTCGGGGAAGAAAATCCTACTGATTGCGAAACGCTGACAATAAAATGTGGCTGAGGAGTTCTGTCAAAATGTAAGATTATGCAGAAACACCCCGAGAACACCGCTAATCATCGGCTGGCGTCAATTACGGGAAGGGACTGTGACAGCATATTTACATTAAACACGTTTCCGGAGCAAAATCCTTAACGCTGTATCAGAATATTTTTCATTACCATTAGCAAATCTTTAAAAATCGTTTTGTTTTTTTTTTTTCTCCCTGGCTACCATGGGAGCGATGGTGAGACAAGGAAGGCTGGGATGGGGGGTCCCGTGTTGGGGGGAAGGGGGTTCGGGGAATTTCAGTTCAAGGAGAAGTACGTGTTGAGGGTTCAGATAGGTGGGATACCACCGAGTTTCGCTTTCAGGGCTGGTGACAGGGCCCTCGCGTCCCCCAAAGCTTCCAGCCCCGATGAAAACAGGATTCACTGGGCTCCTGGCTTTGGTGGCGAGCCCCACCTCTAATGCCAAGTTATTTAACGAGGCAAATGGCAGCAGGCATACGGGGGCTATTGTCTGAATTAAAACTTAGCATCTTCCAGAAACACCGCGTCCTGGTCACACCGTCCTGTCCACAATTAGAACAACACAGAAATAACCAAAATGAACGGCAGGGGGCCTGCAGTGGTCCAGCAGAGATGTGCCCAGCAGGAAGGCACCAGCACAGGGCTGGGCATGGGCACAGAGCGGGGGACGCCCCAACAGACGGGCACTGCAAGGCCCACCCATCGGGCTCACCTGGCAGGTGACAAGAGGGTATGGCCGGAGGGAGTTCCAGGTGCTCAGAAAAATACACCTGAATACTCAGGAAGCCACACCCAGGACAGCACTGGGGTCTGCCTGACATTGCTGCCCTCAGGACGCAGAGATGTGGGCAGCTGGTGTGTCTCCTGTTTTATTTTTGATCACTTTGCTGGCAGTCTCACTTACACTCCTTCCTATTCTCCTCCCACCTACCCAGGAGGTAGGTTTGGTCGTTTCCCCAGTTCACAGATGGGGACATTGTGTCCCAGACTCATAGCTGGGTGGGGGTGGAACCCAGGATTAGAACTCAGTTATCCTGGCTCCTGTTACACCCCACGGAGCAGAATCTACACCATGAATATAGACTTAGTTACACAGATTGTCTAGACCAGCGATTTTCAACTGGTGTGCCATGGCCTGAGAGGATCTTGGGTGTGCCAAGATAATTTTTATAGGTCATTCATTAAATTATTTTTGAAAAAAATCAGAGGGCAGTAAGTGTATTTTTTTAACTCTTTTTTATTTTTTTGATCAACGTAATTTAAGTGTACCATGGAAGTTTAACATAGGTTCAAGTGTGCCGTGAGATAAAAAAGGTTGAAAAACACTGGTCTAGACAACCACCTGAGATCTCAGCCCAGGCAGCCCCTGACGGCCTTCCTTATGCTCAAAGGGGCAGGCAAGGGGTCCTGTAAATAAAGTTTGTAAAGCCTGGACACCCCTTAATTAGGCAAAAACAGCCGGTGTCATTCAGAAGGTGGAGCCACAGTGCCCAGCCATCTGGGATTGCCACTCACAGGGCATCTGGGGGCCTGGGGCTGGCCCTGGACAATACTGGGCTGCACGTTATGACCATGTCCAGGAAGGAGGACAGTGTGCCCAGTGTGCAGAGACCAGGAAACTCTGCATAACACCCTACCTGCTCCAGAAGAAATGCACTAACACACAGAAAGTCACAACAGACTCATGCCCGGTCACAAACATTCAATCCAGGGGACCCAATATTTGTAGTCATTTCAGAAACTGGTGCAAATAAAAATTTAAAGTAAAACGTATTCCTTTTGAGACAGCCTATAGTTTGACTGTTTCATTAACTAAAATCTGTCTCTTCCTCATTCCCAAGCACACAGACATCACCCTAGTTGACCTTTGTGTTTACTGCTACCTTAAGAACACTCAAATATTACATATACACAAATATGTATAAATACACACACACACACACCTCCTCAGGGTGTACAGGTTAAAAAATATACAAAGATGCCACATCTATCCCCAAGTTGCACGTCCGTATCCAAAGTGAGACTTGTTCCCAGGAGGCCACAAGTCAAAATAGGAGCATTTATAAGCCAAAGGTTTTAGTTTAATGAGACCTAAACTTAGGCTCAGCACCCACAGCACAGTGGATACAGCGCCAACCACATACACTGAGGCTGGCGGGTTCGAATCTGCCCCAGGCCTGCTAAATAGCAATGACAACTGCAACAAAAAACAGTCAGGCGTTGTGGCGGGCACCTGTAGTCCAAGCTACTTGGGAGGCTGAAGCAAGAGAATCGCTTAAGCCCAAGAGTCTGAGGTTGCTGTGAGCCGTGACACCACAGCACTCTACCCAGGGCAACATAGTGAGACTCTATCTCCAAAAAATAAAATAAAATAACCTAAATTTGGAGTAGTGTTCCCCATTCCTCACTGGATGAAAGTAAGATGTCGTGGATAAGTAACAGGGGTTGGGCGCGTTTTCGTGTTTAACACAGATGACACACACACATACGTAAACACAGACACACATACACGTGCTTACACACAAATGCACATGCATACATCCATCCACATATGCGCAGTGGACCTCTGCGTGAATCTAACTGTCCCACAAAGTTATCCTTCAAATACACTTGACTAGCGACTGCAAACAGACCTTCCCCAAACGCACAAGCTCGGCAAGATGAAGCCAGACTCACAGGCGGAGTCTGCCACTGAATCGAGGGACAATGGACATCTCAGAGCACCCACCCAGCCAACCCCTCCCTCTGATCTCTCTGGGAAAGGAATCAAACACAGCCGAGAAGCTGAGCTGCACGCCGTGTGTCCTGTGAACTGGCCCGTCATGGCCACAGCGGGGAGGAGAGGGCCTAGGTTTGCACCCCAACCCTGGTTGCACTGCAACATGGGAAGGACCAGCAGCCTCTCTGCTCACCAAGGTGCTTAGCATGCTGGGGCGCCAGCAGGTTCATGCTGAGCTGAAAGCCACTGGTGCAGAGGGCTCCGCTCATAGCAGCTTGCCTGGCAGAGACAGGGTCCAGGTGAGACTCTGACCTGCCCGCCGGGTTGCTGAGTGGACAGAACGGCTCAGGGGCGAGGGCCCTATGTGGTGGGAGCTGGGGAAGCCCTGCCTGCCTTCTGCCTCCTCCACCAGGCACTTCTTACCCACAAAGGCCCCAAAGCCTCACATGAGGGCCAGATTTCTCACACTGCCAAGGCTATATGTCAAGCCCGCTGGTTCAACTGTAATCCATGGAATGAGATGTAGGCTCATGTCAGCAAAAGCAAACAGGATTCAGAAATGCGGATCTTTTTGTGAAGGGATCTGGGTGGAAAGATTTACACTAACAATACTGACATTCAGCGAGTCCTTACCAGGGCCAGGTGCCGTTCCAGACCCTTCCACGCATTAACCCAGGTACTCCCTACAAGGGTTCCATGAAGTGTGTCGCCTTTCGAAGAGGGGGACTCTGAGAAACTTGCTCAAGGGGACAGGACTGATCGTGCAGGGCCAGGATCCAGGCCCAGCTGCCTGGTGGCAGCTCCCACGCCCGAGAATCTTCCTCCCCACCTTCCTGGAGGCCCCGCGGCACCACATGCATCTTGGGCTGTTTACAGAAAGAATCTCCCCCTCTTCCCTGAACTGTCAAACCGGGACCATAACCAAAAAGAAAAAAAAAATTAATCTGGAGTTTTTAAAATATCAAAACCTTAAAAACGTATAATTAAATTAATCATCATAAATTACTTTTTAGCACGGAGAGAGTTGGATTTATAATATCATTTTCAAACCTCTCTGTGAGATTTAAATATTTTATAGCATATGTGAGAGAGAGGGAAATGCGTCTGAGGGCTTAAATATCGCCGTAGAGCTGCAGACTTTGACAAAAACTATAGCACAACTGTTTCTAGGTAGTTTGTAAAAATTATTTATTTCCATACCAGTTAATTATGATGGGAGTCTTTGTTGAATGCGCAAGCATTAAAAAAGTGCTGATATTTTATGCATCTTTAACTGGAGCGCGATTCCCCGCAGCGCGCTGGTAACTCCTTGACATTTAGCATTCACTCACAGCAACTGTAATAAGGGGTTTGATTGCTTCCTTCACAGATGCAGTAATTTAATAACTGTGATCAGTTGCATAAATTTACTATACAACCATCTTAAGTTAGCCACATTAAAATTAAGCAAAATTGTAATCTGTTGACAGATTATTGCTACTGAACAATTCTACTAAAAGCATTTCAGATTAGCAAGTGCCACGAGCATTCGTGTTTTATCAGCTTGTAAAAAAATACAACAGCTTCCCCTGCTTCGGCACCCCGATCTCTAGTGACCCCTTCCCACCTTCCACGTACAGGCATGCACACACACACACACGCACACGCACACACGCACACACACATACACACACGCACACACACACATACACACATACACACACGCACACGCACACATGCACACACATACACACACGCACACACACATACACACACACATACACACATGCACACACATACACACACACATACACACATGCACACATACATACACACACATACACACACATATGCATACACACATGCACACCTGCATACATACACATGCACACATACATACACACACACATACATACACACATGCACACACACATACACACACATGCATACACACACTCTTAGAAAATTTCTGAAAATTCTATGCTTTCCACTAAATCACCTCTGAAGTGTTGATTTCGTTGTTGGAAATGTTTTGTGTGGTGGATTCTGCTATCTGGAAGGAACATAACAAAAAAAAAAAAGGAGGCGGTGGCGGCGGCGGCAGTATGTCAGTTTCATCTTTTCTGTCTTCCCAGTAACTTCCTTTATGAAACTTTACATCCATTGCCTTTGAAGGGACAGGAAACCTCCCTGCATGGAGCTCTTATGAATAATATGATCGGTTCCCCGGAGCACAGGAAAAGCGCTAATTTCATACCTTAGCTGGAGAAGGGGAAAGGTGCCCGGCTCCCTGCGAGCCAGCTCCCTGCAGCAGGGTTCCTTAATTAAGGAGATAGCATGGAAGCCTTCCCGCTCAGCTGCTAAGGAACCAACCCCTCGTGGAGTTTGTGGGTAAAGAGAGAAGAGGACACGCGCTCCCAGGGCAGGTTTTACCTACGGAATGGTGACAGAGGAAGCAGAGCCACTGCCCACCGTGTAGGGCAAGAGGGGACCCGTGTCTCCTGCTTTGTGCCCCAGGAGTTGACTTTTCAGAGCAATGTTTAGCCAAGCAGGCAAGTCAGGAATAACTGTTTCTGATACTTCCCAGCAAATATCTTTAACCATCTGTTTACACTTGCCAAATATGCTTCCAAGTTTCCAATTTTATCAGTATATAAAAAGAATATCTGTTTTTAAAAAAAAATCGTAAATATCTTGTGATGCATCTTTACATAATTCAAGAGAAATTTAAAAAAAAAATTCTCACTTGAAAGCCAACATGATCACAGATTTGTTTAAACTTTCATTTCCATAGAAGTTTGGGGTGGAAGCCACCAGTAGAAGGGGTAGGAGCTGGTTTGTTTTTTTTTTTTTTTTGTAACGGTCAAATGTCAAAGGAGGTGCCAGCCTGCCCTGGCTGGGGAGTGGGGTACAGGTGTCCCCTCCCCACTCAACGACTGAAGGCACCGTTGTGGGGCTCGTCCCGGAAGCGGCCTGGCATACGCGGCCTGTCACTTCAGATGGGGCTGCAGGGTCTCCCCCAGACAGGTGACGCGTGGGGCTGGGCTGCAAGCTTCCTTCGAAGCGAAGACCACTGCTGAGCTTGACAAATTAGATGGGACTTCACTACCAAATTTCCTGCCAAGAGGCCTAACAGTCAAATGTCTGTCTTCTTCTCATCACCAAGAAGTGATGCTCCGGCTCTGACACAGTGTCTCCGTTACTTAAAGACAGAGTTAATCCAAAGTGATCCAGAAACAGGAGGTCTGTAAAACTTTCCAGAGCCAAGAAAAGGAGGCAACTTCCATCCCTGGCTCTTTCATCTTGGGGGGGGGGTGCGTATAAAGGTGTGTGCGCACCCATGTGGATTCACATGTGTGTAGATCCAGAACGCTCACTGAATAGCCAAAAAATAAAAAAAATAAAAACCCTGGGTTTCTGCCACAGCCACCATTACCTGAAATTCTTTATAATAAATTGGTGGTACCCTGGGCTGGGTCTGTTTGCTTCTAATTATAACTAATTATGCTTCCAAATATGTTCTTTAGGGTTACGATGTGTATATAAAAATGGAGGCAGGAAAAAAAAAGAAGATGCATCAGGATTATTCAAAGAAAGAGAAACATACTAATTACTTAACTAGTAGACTCATTTCAATGTTTAATAATATTTTTTAACATTCCAGCATACGCTGCAGAATTAAAAATTACCCACAGCACCACCTGTGCGTCCCCTGGGACATGAGGATTTAGACTTCTCTCCTGGAGTCTTGGAGTCCTTGTTTCTAAATATTTCCCCAAATATCTCTTTGTATATTCCACCTCATCCCACCCCCACAAATTAGAAGCCAAAAAAAAAAAGATAGTAAATTTTGTTCCCCACCAAAGCCTTTTAAATAACATCTCTACGAAGCCCAACTTAATTACATAACTCAAGGGCTTGAGGGGGAAAAAAATCGTATCTATTCCCATAATTTTGGAAGCTGCCTCTACCCATTTCTGTATGTACAGACTGCGCTGGCTGCAGAGAAAGCCAAGTGCCCACCCCGCGCTCTCAGACTGGGTAGAAAAGAGTGCCATTGTACCCTTCCCCTCTTTCCATCTGTTTGGTCCTCCCCCTCCCCATGTTCTGGGAAGGTTCTGGGCTTTGTGTGGCCTACGATAGGGCCAACTACATATGTCTGGGGGTGGGGGGGGGCAGGACAGACAGACAGATGCTGGGGATGTGGAGAAATGCAGGATGGGGGACAGGAGGCCCGGCTCACCCTCTCACTGGACCCAGACCACCTCTCTACCTGAGCAGGACGCAGAGCCGGGGGTGGGGTTCCATCAGGACCCCGTAATTAAGACCGGGTAATAAATGGTCGGAGCCAAGGAGCCTCTGCCTTGAACTCCACTTCTGACTGTGGGTCAGTCGTACACAAACAAAGCCTTAACAGAAATGTTACCGAGGAAATAATAGCCATTTCCAATGATAATACACAATTTTAGCACTGACGCTTGGCTGATTTAGGTGTTCGGCCAATGTGTCAAGCAGTCTGCCGTCCTTAGGCGGGCCTTTAATGGGTAACTGGCAGGCTCTGGCAGCCTTATTTCTGTTTTAGATTTGGTTTGTCATTGGGTATCCATTACCTGCCATTCATCTTTGATGTCTTTGGACAGACCTGATCAAAAGATGTCATCCGACCGACTCCACTTGGCAGAAACTTGTATGACTCTCATAAAGGGGCCACCCCAGCTATAAATAAAATGACATTATTATTTTTCTGTCCTATCATGTACAAGAGACAATTATGATAATGCGGTGTCTGTCATCGGGAGCCCAGCAAATTGCTAGCTCTCACGCAACTGTTTAGCTTTCTTATTTGTTTTTTGTCTGTTTCCCTCCATTTCAAGTTGAAAATAAAGCAGAATTGAAATTCCTAATGCTCTGCCTCCCTCTCCGACAGTCTCGGGGCTTCTCCCCATGCCAGTGGCCTGCAGGTGTGGCCAGCAGCTTGTGTTTGGCAGCGGTGGGTGGTGGCTATGGCTGTGTTGGCAAGGCACAAACAATGGGGTGAAGTCTGTCCTTCATTTAGTGTTTGGAAAACAAGCTAATCTCTGGAATTTGAACTGAGAGACATTACCGCAAATAGATAAGAATCATGGCAAGGGTTTATTGTGTCCTTAATCAAGTCATAATAAGGAAAAATGCATTGGAACATTCACCTAACAGGCAAAACAAAGACAGCCCAAGAGTTGTCACCAGTCAGGCCACGGCTAGGGGTCACCCTGGCCCGACTGTTTGTTAACCTTCTCCAGTGTGGACAACCACCATGGGCTGGCACCCCTCTGAGGAGTGGCTCTCAATCTTTTGTGGAAAGGAACGTGTGAGGGCTCCTAGGTTTGTTCCTGTCCCTGGGGAACTCAGAGGTCCACAGGGCTGCAGGGGTGACATGGGAAGAAAACTCACTCATAGTCACTCTGCCAGTCAGACCCCCCTGCAGACAGAGGCAGCACATCTCCAGCCACCGTGCGCCCAGAACCCGCCGTGCTCACTGGTCCCCACCCGGTCCACGCACTTGCATGGGAAAAGTGAACAACTGGGCACATCCCCTAAGACCCTGCGGAAGTTCCTGGCTGTGCCTGCTCACCACTCCATCATCTACAGCTAGGGAGGAGGCAGGAGTCTGAGAGATGGGCACCACGTCCAGTGCTTCATTCCACAGAGGAGAACGTGAGGCCCCAAACAGGTAAAGACCACCCAGGAGACCAGGAGGAGTTAACTACACAGCCAAGACGCGGGATTGCAAGCCTCCCAACTCCTGGGAGTGGCCCACCCACCACGACAGGCCACCAGCCTGCCATGTCCTCCAAGGCCAGCCCAGGAGCGGACTCCCTCCCATGAGCAGATGGGCTCAGCACACTGCTTTTCCCAGCTGCCCCTGCTACATGGCCTGATGCGAAGTTTTCCTGGCACGGAGACACACCCAGTGGCGTTGAAGGCCATCCCCAGCAGACACGACAGTGGTGGCCATGACTTCAGGACTGCAGAGGAGGTGCCCTGAGGTCTCTTGGTGCCACCATTTCCCCACACTAGTGACAGCACGTGCACTAACCACCAGCGAGGGGGAGACAAGGGGCTGGGGAGGGAGAGAGCATAGGATGAAGATTCTGCACTGAAGGAGAAACGGAACTTCTCGCTGGGCGGGCTGGGTGGCGGAAAGATGACCTCCTGAGTCCTGGAGTCCAAGCAGGGCAACTCAGCCCCGGAGGAAGCAGAGACACCAGGACCAGGACTCTCTCCTCATAACATGTGACACTTATCTCAGAGGGAGAACACATCTGAACCAGTCAACAGGAACAAGTACCATGGATTCACAGACAGGTCAAGAAAGGTCGGGAGATAGGCCCTAAAGGCAGAAAAATGAAGGAAAAAATAAAGGGAATGGAGAGCACTACAGAAGTTTTGAGACAGACGGTCCATTATTTCACTTCCAAGAAACACAGTCGACGGCACAGTGATTTAGACGTGCCAGTGTCAATTCTCTGGTCTTGGCAGTGTTGCTGGAAGGGCTTCTGCACTTGTTTCTACCATGAAAATCACACGCACCTTGATTTTTGTGTTCTCAAAACTTTATGAAGGGCCGGCGTATCACGCACAGAATTTCGTCATCTTCCCAGGGCAGCCTCTTTTGCAAAGCTTTGCAGGATGTGGCCCAAAGACGAAAGACCATTCTGAAGACTGTGGTTGGCCTCGCGACCTAGCTGGGCCATCAATTTCAGGAAGCCACCCCTAGTCTTCTCCATTGCTTCCATGTTCCCATCCCGTGCACACCCAACTTCACCGTGACGCCCACATCACAATCACTGGCCTCTGTCAGCGTCATCCTCCGACCCCCCTGGAGATGACCTACCGTGCTGGCCCAGCCCCAGCCAACGCCGGCCTGGGCTGGTGCTCCAGACACACCCACTCAAAGTGCTGCAACACACGCCAGGCGCCCAGAGCCCTCCGAGCACTCTGCGACTACAGGAAGGAGCGTGCAAGTGCGTTTTCCTTCCCTGAACCTGAGCAACATCTTCCGTATCCCCAGAGCTGCAGGTCCCGTTCATTATGCTGTCACATCACACGGTTTGCTGAGCCTCTACTAAGCATCCAAACTCTTTCCCCCACTGTGGACCCAGATAACCAGCCTCTTGTTCTCTGAGCTGCCTCTTGGATGCCAGCGGATCAAAACTGAAGATTAAGAATTGAATGAGCAGAAGAAGAGGGTGTGGGGCAGACCTGGGCAGAACCCACACAGGTGCCCTTCATCTTCCTCAGCAGACGGGAGCTCCAGGGCATCTGGGGCCGTCCCACAGGTATTCCCTTTTTCTTTTTGGTACAGAACTGATCCTAAATTCTGGCACCCAGGGGGGTCTACAAATACCTGCAGCATGGATGGACGGATGGATGGACATGGGGACCCAGAGCTCAGGGCGGAGTTAAACAGCAAGGGACAGAGTTGGGCAAGCTGGCGGATCTGAAGTGCATACTGCATGATGACAAAGGACAATACAGTCTCATGGGCCGAGGCGAGGTTCATCCTCTGCTCTATCCTGACCTTCTGGGCAACTTGGGCAAGTTACTAAATTTCCCTAAGCTTCTGATGCTCACTTTGATTGACTGATTGAATGCTCACCTTGATTGACTGATGGAGACTGAGTCTCATTCTGTCACCTTGGATAGAGGGCCAGCCGTGGCGTCACAGCTCACGGCCACCTCAAACTCCTGGGCTCAAGTGATCCTCCTGCCTCAGCCTCCCAAGTAGCTGGGACTACAGATGCTCACTACAACACCCAGCTAGTTTTTCTATTTTTAGTAGAGATAGGTCTCACTCTTGCTCAGGCTAGTCTCTAACTCCGGAGCTCAAATGATCCACCTGCCTCTGCCTCCCAGAGTGCTAGGATTACAGGTGTGAGCCACCAAGTCCTGCCTAATTTTCACCTTTAAAATGAGAATAAAAGTACTCTCCTCTGAGAATTGTTATTAAGGGAATCATGCACTCGAAGCACAGTGCCTGGCACATGGCAAGCATTCAGTAAAGAAGCTATTTCTGGTTGTAGAAGTTATAATTTTCCACAAGCAATGATGATCCCTCCAGTGACTAAAGCTGGACCCCCATGGTGACAGGATCAACCCCTCCCCGGGTCCCACCCGTGCAAATAGAAGACTCATTGCCATGTCTAGGAAACACAGGCTTGTTCCATCAGCTCAGCCTCTTAGGCCCAGGGAAGCAGGTGGTCACCTCGGAAAGATGGTGGCTAAAAAAACTTCCAATATCCAAAATTCTCTCAGCCAAGGATTTTCCCAGCAGTAAGTCAGTCTGTCTCTGGGCTATGCCCTACCCTGTTTTGACTACTTATATAAAATCTGGTAAACTTTGAGTAGGTTGGGATAGGATGGTGGTGGAGGGTAATGTAGGATGGTAGGGTAACACAGGAATACCCCTTGTATTCCTGGCCACGGATTTACTTATCAGCTCAACTTCCCCTATGCACAGTCCCTCTCCCCCTACTTCCAACTCCTAGAACCTTAGTGTCTGGGGAGGTGGGAGAAGATGGGATGAAGAGAGAGAGACGGAACAGGTGCCCCGGAGTCCTGCTGTGTTCTGGCCCACCTTCCCCACCCGACGGTCTTCTTCAGGGAGAGAGTCTGTGGCTTCTGGTGTAAAGGCTTGTTTCTTGCAGGAAGGGAGGCCTTGGTCCTACAGAACCCCCATCCGGGACATGGGGAGATGACATGGCGGCCAGATGGTCAGGAGCTATGAAAAGGAACTCGCTTCCCTGGGTGACCCATGGGCTCCACCCCAGAGCCCAGGGTGCAGGGGCCTGAGCACAGGGGCCAGGAGATAAAAGTCCTGGGTAAGATCCATTCACGGGCTTCTCCATGTCCTTATCTTCAAGCCTTAGTTTCCCCATCTGTAAAACGGGAGTAGTGACATTAACTTTTCACAGGGCTTCTGTGAGAGGGACGTGAGACAATTTAAAAAAAAAATAAAAAGCATTTTGCTGCTGCTGCTGCTGCTGCTGCGTGTCAGCGCACACCGCTGCTCCGAGGAGGCCCTATCTTCCCTCCCACGGTCGGAAAGTATGAATCAGCAGACTCTGACTTAGGTCAGGGGAGCCAGTGCAGAACCACAGGAGAAAGATGTAGAGCTGTATGTATCATCCATGTGACCAGTTATGTTTAAACTAATTAAAATGAAATACAACTTAAAATTCAGTTCCTTGGTGGTTGTTCTCGTCCCATTTCCATTGCTGTGGTTGCTGGCTACCCGATGGGACAACTCAGAGTACAGCTTTCCCACCGCACTGCAGCAGAAAGTCCCACGGTGCTGGGTGGAAGGGGCCTCTCCCATCAGGCCTGAACCCGCTGTCTCCGTAACATCTTCTCCCTTCCTCTTTAGCAAAGACATGTCTCTTCAGAAACAGTTCTTCACCCTTTGGGGGGTAAGGGCCCCTGTGAGAAGCTGCCAGAAGTCAAGGTTCACTCAAGTCCAGCAGGTGTAAGAAAATATTAGGCGGTTCACCTTGAATCACAGAGCAATAAATTACTCCCTTGTCAGTTCTGTCTTTTTCCTTCTGATTGCTTCAAGGAGAAAGTATCTGGTGGGTGCTATCGGTCTTTAACACCTCCCTAACACTTGCTAATCTCTTTTTTTTTTTTTTTTTAAAGAAAAAGAGAGAGAGAGAGATAAGGCATCAGACTCTGGCTGTAGGCAGAGGCAAGAGAATTCAGCTAGAATTTAATGACATTGTTTGATTTCACGGCATTTATTTTTATGGTTATTTTCTCTTTATGGCAAGTGATTCTGGGTCTTCATTTATAGGAGTGACACACTTTCCTTTTAAAAATAAATTTATTTGAGTTAAAACGTGTGTAAATAACAATGTTCAGGCAGTCTGCGTGGTGCGCTGGTATGTCACGCAGCATGACAGACTTGGGACTTGGGACGCTGAGCCTGCTCAGGGCAAATAACAAGTCACAGAAGGTTCCACAGGGGAATCTGTGCAGGAAGCACTCAGCCCAGGGTAAAGGATTTAGACCCCCAGCAGCATCTGGGCTAGGATTTCCACCACCCCAGATTTGCAAGGGAATCTGCAGCTTCCTATTAAAAGCTCTGAACTTCCACTTTAAGGAGGCAGTCATTATTAGACCTTGATATTAATAAATATGCTAATAAACATGTAAAATTTGCAGTGAGCCATTATCAATTAAAGACAGGATGCTTCATCTTTGAATGACGGCTCCAGCACCTGGCTCCTGACCAGTGGAGCCTGGCCACCAAGCCCGCACTGCTGGAGGGCAGTGCCAGCGTCCAAGCATGGATACAAGAGTGCCACATGTGGTCCAGGGTACCTGGCAGGGACGTCGCTGGCCTCACCACCACCTGTCAGGAGTGTGGAAATGCT
>CAUYTI010068277.1:0-45000 GCA_963575145.1 Galago senegalensis | reverse complement strand
AAAAAACCCCACTTTCTAAAATGTCTCCTATTATTTTTATCCCTTTATTAAAAACAATGAAAAACAATTATGATAAAAGATGTTATCAACATGTAGAGCAATTATGTCATAAACCCCAACTATGGCTCAGAAACTTCGCAGGAAGTTCATTCAATAAAAGTATCTTAACTTGCCATCTCTAAATGATGAAGTCTCCATTATCAGAAGGAAACAATCTGGTCACCAGTATTGCAGCAAACACCTAGTCCCTAGGGTAGGGCTTTATAGCATCTCTGGTGCCTCCTTGAGGGCCCCTCCCACGGCCCGAGGACATTCCTACCAGCCTGGTGCCAGGACTAAAAGCAGCTAATTAATCTCAGCTCAGACTCTTCAAAGATCACAGCAGCCAGATTCTGGGGGGACTGAGAAGGTGGCTTTCCAGGACATCTAGATTATAAAAGCAGGCCTGCAAACCATCCCCGGTTAAAAAGTCACATCGTCTGTTTCTCTATAGGAAAAGGGCGAGAGACGTAGGGGAAGTGTGGATCACCACCTAACAACTTAGCAAGACCACAGAAACGGCCAGCTATGGACAGCACCTGCCGAGGGTGCCCGCACAGCTGCAGACAGGAGAATGAGATACACGCAAAGGCCTTCCATTAAAACACAGAGAGAAGTATTTTCTTCTTCTTTAAGAGTTTTACACATAAATTGTTGTTTCTAATAACCATCTTAAAGGTTTCATTGGGAACTGAGAACTACATTCATATATATATATATATGTATTTATGAATCACTTGGTGATACACAGACAATTAAACCTCACTGAAGGAGTGACAATGGCTGAAAGCCCCACGTGACAGCGTGAGGGTGTCCAGGTGGGCACCGGGAAGCCGGCCTCACCCTCAGCTGCTCAGCTGAGCCACGGCCCCCTCTTCAGGAGCCTGAGGTCTCTGTGTGGGTGCAAGGCAGCCCCCGGGGAACCCGGGCTCCCCCACCACGTGCTCACAGCCCCTGAAAGGGCCACCAGGCAGAGAGCAAGTTCCTACTCCCAGAACACCAGAGAAGGGAGACGGCCACCATGACAACAGCACTCCCAAGAACCACAGTAACAAAACGATTTTTCTCGCCCTCAAAAGCAGGAGTGTCACTGGGACAAGTTTTCTACTCAAAATAAGCTTACAGGGTGGGAAGTCAGGCTTCACTAGTCGAATGATGTGGACGGATTCTTAGGCCCCGAGAGAGGGGTGATCAGCCCTCCCCTTCCCACTTCTCTCCAAAACAAACAGCATATAGGAGTGATGGATGGTCTCTTACCAAATCTCCCCAAACTAAGACAGAAATGATTCAGGGAGGGGGGAGCCCCAAAATCAGAGCTTAGGGCTTCACATGACCATAAGACTCTGGGAGATGGCACCCTGAAACATCTTTTTGGGTAACATTGGATACATACAGAAATGCATGTATCTTAAGGATAACAAGGACACAAATACCTGTGATCTAGGACCCGGTCTGACCACTGGGTCAGGTGGGCGGTGGGTAATGACTGTCCTGGATACAATGCACGTACCACCAGGCAATGTCAAGGCCATCTCTGCTTCCGAGCTTTGCAAAAGTGACTGTCATCCTGCCTGGAGAATGTTCATTCACCTGCTCCATCTACTCACATCCCTAAGATCCATCCCCCTGTGGCCTTTGGTTCAAGTTCCTCCGTGTTTACAGCTCTACAATACACTATCATGAGAATATTATTTATTTAACCTTAAATGAAATGTCTGAGACCTGTCACAGGAATGACAGCTTTGCCCTGTGTCCTGGGCCGACCTGCAAAAGAAGGTGTCAGTAGTTTTTCTCCTATTGTGAGATACTGTTTCCTGATGGGCGCTTCTGGGGATCAGTGGAGGAAACGTGCTCAGGGTGACCTCAGTAACTAACCTAATAAGCCTCTGCCGGTTGTTGGCGGGAAGACAAGTCCAGGTGTGGTGTGAGACTCAGACTGATGGCCGCTCCACCTGAAGTCTACAGGGTGCCCAGGCTGCTGGGGGCCGCATCAGGAGTCTGAGGAGTCTCTGGCTCTTGGTGCATTCGACTTAGAAGTCATGGGTTCAGGCTAGGGCCTAGGCACTCACAGGAACTGTGGGGAACATTTTTATCTCCGCCTGCAGGATGCCCCTGAACCCTGAGATGAGTGAAAGAGGGAAGAAGAGTTCCCCTCCCTGGGAGGCAGGGGTCAGAGCCGGCCACCCGGCCGGACAGCCTCAGGATGCCTTCTGCACTGAGCACCCGCCTGGCGTCTCCAAGACCACAGCCCTGCGCACATCTGAGTGCTGCCTTGCCTTACGCTTCTCAGTATGGAAAGAACGTAAAGCGGTGTGAGTGTCGAAGGATGACAGCAAAAACATACGAGCAAAATGCACACAGCGCTTTATAATTTTCTCTCATGGTCCCCCTCTGCTCCCCTCCTCAACCCCCAGGCTAGCTCGTATTCTAGTTCTCCTCTGAATCCTATGAACCGTCCCGATGCAGAGGTAGGTCACGGCAAAGGTCCTCCACGTGAGGAACTAAATCCCCGATGGGCTGGGACCACCAAACCGCTCGCCACGTGGATGCCCAGAAGACAACCTGCCAGGGTATTTTTTTTAAACGTCCCACCTAATGAATATACTTTTGGTTATTCTTAGTAAGCCTAATTTGGAGCCTTGGGCTCCGCTTGGAACTTCAGGGAAAGCCATCAGTGCTCAGGTGTGAGCATAAAGCAGGTTCAGGTCCAGTAAACGCCAGGATCTCGCCCACAGTCATGCAGCACGGTCAAAAGCACCATAGTATGCGTATTCATCCTTGTGTTTCCCTGCAACAGCAGCCCCAGTGGGGACAACACTCCTCATCCTCTAGGAGGGGAGAGAGAGAGAGAGAGAATTCACAATGCTGAGGCCAGGAGAAAAAGAAGGCAACACTTAGTTTTTGAATAAATAAATCAGTGCATTGAGAATGAATGAATGAATGAGCGAATGAATGAAAGGAATTTAGTCACCTTCTGCCTGGCCACAAAGGTCTCTGGTAACAAGACACCATCTGCATCATGTCCGAGGGTTAGCTGTATACATCCATTGTTGACAATTGGGAAAATAAAAAAAAAGCACAGAAGAAAGAAGAAGAAGAAAAAAAACCTTGATTTTGAGGTACTCGCTCCTCTCTCTTTTTATTTTTTTCCTGTAACTTGTGCGTGCGTGAGAGTGTTAGGTTCGTACTGTATTTGGCAACCTGATTTTTTTCATGCGATGCTGAGTGAAGGGCATTTCTCTCACGCAGAAATTGTTTTAAACCAGCCTTCTGCTCTCGAATGCTGAGATAACCCCAATGGAGTGAAATTCCACAGTACCAGACGCCAAAGGCTGGGCCTTCTTTCAGCAGGGAGTTGCCGGGCTCAGCCCATCACCACCCTGGCGCCATCTATCCCTAATCCCGTGAGGTAGAGCACGGCCACGAGCCCTGTGCAGGGGAGCGGCAACCGTAGCTACTCAGTGACCAAAGGACTTTACCCTCAAAAAACAAAATGCCAGGATTCAAGGACGAGCTTCTGTGGTGTTTTTAATTGTAAAACACCAGATTCATTCCAGACGTCGAGACACACAAGCTCTGCCATTGAAGTAAAAACACAAAGCATAATCCCATCATCATCGTCGAGGCGCGTTTTTCTTTTATTTTTTTCCCCCTTTATCTGTGCTGTGGGTTTTGCTCTTCCCTTCCATGGGACTCAGTGTTGAAGAACTCTGCACAGTGAGATCCCCAGATTGCTCTCTGCTGTCAGGGAAGCACAGCTGGCTTACACATACCCAGATGTCTTCAGGTCGGGAGACCCAGGATGGGCCCTGAGAAATGTCCCCATCTAGATCACAGGAAGAGCTCAGCTTCTGCCCATCAGAGACGTGCGGGTAGACGCATGCCAGCTCCCACCCCCAGACGGAAGCTCTGTCCACACTCGCCCTCCACATGGTCACACACCTTGCAGAGGTGTTTTCCTCCATGTGGCACAAAGGCCACAGCTGCTGATATTCACTGAACCTCCCCCCACCCACCCTACGCACACAACCTGAAGATGCTCCGTATTTTCTGCGGGTGACCCCTTCATCACACGGCAAGTGGGGCTGCCCTCATGGGCGGGGGGGCAATGGGAGCCGAAGGATCAGAGGCCAGAAGGGTTATTTTCACCAGTGGAAGGACGAGAAAAACATCTCTGAAGCACACAATTTGATGCCAGATCTCACTTGGAGTGGCCAGACCCTGAAGTGGCACGCGGCTGGCCCACCGCACACAGCACCACTGGGGACCCGCCTGCTGGTGCTGTACTTCTTCATTGCGTGGACCTGTGAAGTTTCCACAACGGTTCCACAAGCAACCATTTAAATTTTTCTTTCATGCTTACAGTTTGACTCTTCAGAATGAAATCCTAACTAGCGAGTTTTGGAACAAGACACATCCGGACAGCTGACGTGAGCCTCCCCCATGCAAACAACTGTGTCAAGACTGGAAAACCAACGAGATTTATGCAACTGTCCAGATTACTGATGGCAACCTAAAATTACGCGGATTTCAAACTCAGGCACAACTTCCCCAAACTGAAGCTATCACCCTGTCGCGTTGAGAGAGCTTCCCTAGGACCAACCTTCCAAACCCAGAAAGAATGGGCAGAGGAGTGAAGCTGGAGGGAGGAGCGACTGCGGGGGGTCCGGGAGTGGAGGTCTGCGGCCTCTGGCCCATCACATGTTGACAATATGGGGAACTTCCTTGAAACCCGGCCAGGCAGCGTTCTGCACCAGGGAACCTTCCACTGCCAAGGCTCCCAAATCAAGGGAAAGCCCAGCTCAGAAAGGGAGGCATCTTTGCATTATTTAGGCCAAGTCCAGAGGGGAAAACACTTCAAAATTAGGGGATCGCTGGGCACAGTGACTCCATGGAAGCACAATGACTTTTTATTTTTTATTTATTTATTTTTTATTTTTTCAATTCCATGAGTGGAAAGTGAAAAAACCATTTTCATATGAGCATATTTTTCTCCAAGGAACAGTTAGAAAAATGCTGATGTGGTGTCTCAGTACATTTTACAACAATGCCATCAATTCCATAAAAACACAATTAAGTCACTGTTTCAAAATCCTTAAATATTATTCAGCCCAAACCCAGAAGGACGTTTTCGGCATTCCCCGGTCATTATCTGAGAGGCCTCGTGCTGCAGCCAGCCACCTCTGCCACGCTCTGCAGGGGCTAAACATAGGTAGTGGACAGTCACAGAGCCACTGTCCTGGCCACCAGGCTCTGTAAGTAGTCTCGGGATGCCAACAGGGGTTCCTTCGCCAGGAAATGACCAGGTGAACTTAGGCTGGTCCACTCTCTGGACCTCAGTTTTCCCATCCATCAAACAAAGCTGTCAGTGAAACTGAATCAAAAGGGCCACGATTCTATGAATTCTCCTACTCGGTGTCACCCAGAGACTTAAATAAAAAAGGCAAAAGAAAAGTCTCAGATTAACACGGGGGTGCGTATCACTTTCCCATCCGTGTCCCTTTCTGATGCAAGCAGACTTGCAGAGCCCCAGCTGAGTGGGGAGGGGGGTGTGCTGAATATGATTCTGTCCCTACCTAAGCACGCTGACGGCCGGGACATCACGCCCACACCCCCACGCAGCTGTGGGCAGGAAAATGTGTGCAATCTATTTAGAGAACAATTTGGACATTTATCATTTCGTTAACCTGAACATACCTTTTCAATTAAGGATTCTGCCTCTGGGACTGTATCCCACAAAGATGTCAGCGGAAGGATGCAAAGACACAGACAGAGGGACGGTGACAGGAAAGGCTCAAAGCAAGCTGAGTGTCCATCAAGAAGGGGACTCCTTCCCTGTGGTGACGGGGCCCTGACAAAGCATGAGGTGTCCCTCTGTGCTAGAATATGGCCAGCCACAAGTCACCAACACACTGGAACATGATATGATGGCTGGATGCACTATTTTGCCACCACTTCCTTGTGGAAGATGCAATACACGGCCAAGTTTAAAGAACGCTGCCGGCCCACCCCCCTGCCGGCTCCTAGCATTACCATTTTACCCTATTTTCCTTACCACCCATGTATATATAGGTCTTCCTATTCAGCCCGGAATCTTAACTTCAGATGCCATGTCGAAGCGAGCTACAGATACCTGAAGTGTATTTTTAATTGAAGACAGACAGGTCCAAGACAGAGCGAACGATTTAAAATATCTGGAAGGTCACACCACAGACTGGTAACAGTGTATGACCCTGGGGAGGAAACTGGGGACCCAGGGTGAGAGGAAGACTCTTTTAATTTGGAATCCTTTCATTCTCTTTCTTGAATTTTTGTTTTGTATGCATGATGTTTTTTTAAATAAAGAACAAAATTAAAATGCACGTGGTTTCACGAGAAACTGCCGTCAAGTCTTTCAGGGCTCTGTACCTACGGTTTCTGTAGGGCAGCCGTGCCCGGGAGCCTGGTGCCTGTGCACACGGGGCCCCACACAGGGTCGCACCACAGCCAGGGCAGCGCTGACCTCCCCTGATGCATTGCTGGGAGTCACTGTCTTGCAGAGTTGAAATCTCGGGGTGCAAGGTAAGGTAAGTAATCACCTGATGGACACTTATTATCTCATTTCCAAGTGAACATGGGAAAAGGCATGAGTCTGTGGGGATCAGGAGATAGAAAGGCAGGCTCTCTGCTCCAGGTTGGCTCTGCACAATGGGTGTCCCATCTCGGCCTCTCTTGCTGTAAACATTTGTGTAACTTCACATAAATATTCTCCCCCAATCTTGGGCAGCCATCAGTTCCAATGGAAAGCTACGTAACGTGGACCAGCCTGAACAGGCCTGGGAGACGTTGAAATATGGGAGCAAGTCCTCCTCCACATTAGCACCTTCGAGAAGGCACCCCGAGGAAGTGACCAGCCCAGCAGGAGGGCTTGCCTCCTGACCGGACTCCATCAAGGGCAGAAAGGCATCAACTTTCTGTTCTATTAAAGCAAAATAATAAAAATCACTGGGGAAAAAATCATATACTTAAGCATGACCATGGTGAGCAGCACTGCAGGCCAAACATGCAAAGGAGATGACATTCCACAGCAGTGCTTGATACGCTCGCCCACTTCCCTCATCCTCTGCACCTGAACTTGACCCTTCTAGACTACTCCTGCATGTTTTGACTGGTGATAGATGCCTACGTGTGCACTTTTTTTTTTTTTTTTTTAGAGACAGAGTCTCACTTTGTCACCCTCGGTAGAGTGCAGTGTCATCACAGCTCACAGCAACCTCAAACTCTCGGGCTTAGGCGATTTTCTTGCCTCAGCCTCCTGAGTAGCTGGGACTACAGGGACCCGTCACAACGCATGGCCATTTTTTTGCTGCAGTTTGGCTGGGACTGGGTTGGAAGCCGCTACCCTCCGTATATGGGGCCTGCGCCTACTCGCTGAGCCACGGGCACCACCCCGCCATGTATGTTTTAAACCCAGGGGATCATAGTCTACATTTTAGAGATAAAATGATAAGAAAAAAATGAGATAACTGAAAATGAGGTGAGTTACGTCAACATGTCAGGATAAACAGCTGAAACCCTGCTCTTCTACACATGAAAAGGATTTAACAGCTAATGACAGGGAAGGAAAAGGGAATTTGTTAGGGTTCAGCCTACTTTAAAAAATCCCTTTGGTAAGGATAAAACTTGCAAAAAAAATTTATTTCAACTAGGCTGTACGCATGTATACTATACACACATGTACGTATAACACACTCACATATATAAACGCACTACGCATGTGATTAAGCTCGGCAGTTTACTTAAAAACAAGAATAAAACAGTATACAGGCAATCTGTATCTCATCACATATCTAAAAAAAAAAAATAACCTGCATACAACCTAAACCTCAAAATTCAATACACAAAATGAAACTAATTGTATTGGGGAAAATAAAGAAATGAGAAAATTAAACTCCATTCTCTGAGACGGTTAGTGGTCCTCTTTTCTGGAGTTTACGTGGACACTGTCTCTAGAAGCATCTGCAAACCAATACATCTGCTGTCAGATCACTAAGGCGTTTGACAACATCATTTTAGAGCCTTTAGTTACTGCGATATCAATAATTAAATGCATTCAGTTCACACTTTGTTCTTGTGGATACCAGCTATTTATCTCTGTCCTCTGAAGAAGCTAATGGTATAATGGGCAAAACATCAAGAATAATTAAGAAAAACGTTGCTATAAACTGTAGTCAGAAGAAAGAGAACTTTTGCCCAGGCCCCCAGCTAGAATTCAGTTACACAGGATTCACCTAACGCCCACACGCCTTGCTGAAAAGACAAGTGCTCAACTCGCCAAGAAGGTTGTGCCTCAGTTTCCCTCCCTCAGGGAAAGACCATTTGGTATCCCCAAGTTGTCCCTGGGAGTGCAAATTCTGAAAAGGCTTAGAGGTGTGCAAATAATACCAGGTAGGGAACACAGCAGGGGCTGCTGGCCACTGGGGCACCTGTGCCCCTCCAGAAACAGGCCCTGGGAGGCCAGCCCAGGCCGACAGGGTGGTAGCAGGACAGACTTGCTTCAGGGGACCAGCCCCTGCCAACTGAGCCCAAGCTATGTGACACTCACCTCCCAGTTCAGCCATCAATGTTCAAGCCACATTTGTGTAGTTACCTGGAACTAATGCAGAAGTCCTAAGCAGGTCTTACTCGAGGATAAAAATACTTAACAGGTCCATCCTTTTTAGCATAAGGTATCTCTCTTGTTTCACATCCACTAATAAATAAAAAATGAGAAATCATGGGTTTTTTCCTTCTTTAGCAAGGGCCAGTTCTACCTGGTAAATAAACCCCCAAATAGAAAATTATATTTTAAATAGGTAACAATGAATTCCGAAACCACATACACACTGCAGGTGTTATGGTTTAAGAATAAAGAATTATCTGGAGCCGTAGTAATAGGAGATAGCTTTGAAGAGGCAGCAGCCCAGATAAGCCACGTTACATATCTGCATATCCTTTTAAATATCTCTATTTCAGTTGTCACCTAAGTGGGAGCACCGTCTAATCACTGCTCACCAATCTCACAGGATGGTCAGCTTCCTACCGGGGGCCGAGTTTGCGCTTCAATCTACCTTTAAACTTCCAAGAGCCACATTTAGAGAAAATGAAAAGCCCCTCTTTCGTTATTAAATCGCAGAAGACTCCCGATCTTTGCGGGGACATTGATTGTGATGAAAATGGATATCTTATTAATGACAAAGATATGGAAACTGTGACTTCAAAATAAGCTGCCCAAACTCAAGGGGAAGCAACATCACAGGAACTTCTCTGTCAACCCTAATTGTGTAATTACTCCTTGGGTTGGTCACCTAAGCTCGGAGCAAGAAATAAGAGACAAAGGTGATTTCTTACTGCTGAACGGAAGGTGTCAGGCTCTCTGTGTGCTCCGCGTAAGCAGAGCTAAAGTTTACCTTTCTATCATGTTACCACCATTACAATCTTCCAGGCCATGGCAAGAAATTAGTGGAATGAGGTCAGCCCCAGCAGCGGGCGCACACGAGAGTTTGCTTGCAGAGAAATTTATCTAATTTAGGTAGAGTTAAGGTGTCTCTGCGTTTGGTCATTGGCCTGGTTTCACACCAGCAAAATCGGTGAACTGCTACTGGCAACTTGCATCGTTTAAGAGCAATGAAATAATTTTTCAAACGGTGTTACTAAAGTGGCTACTATATAATAATAACTGGCCACTAGACGGCTTTAGATTTTTTCACGTCTGAATATGCAAGGGTGCATTCTTCACGGTCTTTGGTTGTTGGTTTACCTCTGTTAAAGGCTGGTTCAAAGTAGTTCCAGGGAAGACCTGGGTACAACCCCTGAGGATGGGTGTGTCCGGGCAGAGAGAAGCAGGGACACGCCACTGTGTAACTCCACTCTTATCCCACTTCGCCCCTTGCAACTCCTCTTATAGTTAGAGAGTTAACTGCAAAGGCCCACACTCCTGCATCCAGCCCCATCAGCCTCGGGTCAATTCAAAACAAGGATCATAGGCCAAAAATATATTTTTTCTACATTTCGCACAAACCACGCACACCTCGTTGTAATGGGAAAAAAGAGAAAGAGAAAGAGCAGGGACACACTAGGAAGAGAAAAAAATGAAGTGCTATTATAACTGGCTTCCTCAAGTTCCAGTGTAGGGTATGAGTTATCATAAAAACTGTAATATCAGCTTTTTCTGTTTTCCTTACACTGGGTTCCTCCTTTATTTCCTTTCAAACGGGGTCAAGATCTTTTTTTTTTTTCTTAATTCATAAAAGCTGCTTTGTGATTACTGAAAGGCTGGTTTCTCTGCGACAGCTCTGCCTCCTTCCACAATAGTTTTAAATTTGGAGGCACAACTGAAACACAAAACTCCCCGCACAGTTACGAGTTCTGCCCTGAGTAGACCTTCTCCAGCCGCTCACCTCCTGACCTCCAGGTCTTCCGGAAACCTCTGACCTCAAGCAGGGTCTGGTGTGAGCGAGCTGCAGCCTGGACATAATGTGAGGGCAGGCCTGACCACTCGGAGGCCTGGACCCCAGAGTCTCCAGGCGAATACAAGAGGGACAGGGGTCAGTGGGCCACAGCAGGCTGGCCTGTCGCAGGTCTGACCCTCCCACAGCATCATCCAGATAGAACCCCACTGTGTTTCCACCACCTCCACCATAACTAGCGACCAGGGATGGGAAAGCAAAAAAAAAAAAAAAAAAAATGTAGGTTGTTGACATGCTGTGTGGTCCACATATCCCTCTGGACTCAGAACATCAATGAGCTTTTAACAAGGAGCCAAGTGCTGTTTAAAATTGGAAGAAAAAAAAATGTGGAGAATTTCTAGGGGTCATGAATTTCTTCCTGATGCTGGGAAGGCAACCCCAGGCACAGATGGAGGCGCTCAGGAGTGAGTTTTCCCTGCTGGCAGGGACACAGCTCTACCTGGGAAGGTGGGCTGCGTCCACCTGGTTGCCCCTTGGCACACCGGTCCCCGCAGGCACAAGACAACTCCCCCAGTAACAGCCAAGGTACCAGAAAGGTAATAGGAAAGGCAGGCTAATCCTGGGCAGAGATGGGCTTCCTAAAACCTCCCTCTACATGGGAACTGCTTCGCCCAACAGCAGAGGTTAGAACCACCGAAAGGAATACTTCCTTCCGCCCTCCCTGCCCTAAGAGTGCCTCTTCAGCTGAACTCAGGCAGCCGAGAAGCAGAGCTCTCACAGGGAATGTGGACAGAGCAATGCCTAGCTTTCCTGAGGTCACTTACACTAGAACTTCAGCAAACACGTCAGTAAAACCATTCCCATCATAAGCAATATATCGTCTATTTCTGGTGCATTTGATGAGTTAAAGGGGGCATTCATAGCTTGAAATATTTTATCAGTTTGTGTCTCTGTCGCTGATATTTCAGATCAGCTGTGAGCTGCTGGCTGTTGTTGTTATTCTAAATTTGTCTGCATTCCCACAAGCATCAACACAGTCGTGGTAATAGTGGGACCCGGTGGAGGTGGTTAAAATGTGGTCTGAAACTTCACTACGGCAGCTCCATCCTGCTTGCCATGCTCTGTCATAATGAAAGGAAGTAAAACCCTCTCTCCATGATGCATTTGCTGGAAATGTCATGGACATACAGAGAGGGAAAGAAAATTACACATGGCTGCACGGACGCGGGCCAGTGGCTGCATTTGCTATCTCACTGTGGCCAGGGGTCCTCCGTCCTATATGCCCATCACCCACTGCCACCTACCGTGGCTTCTGGTCAAGCCAGGGCAGTGTGTTGATTTGAACAGAGCGTCCATCTTATCCTTCCACACTGGAGCACGCTGCACCTTCTCAAGAAGGGGTGACTGTTTCTAAGGGCGCAGTGGCTGGGCCTCGGCCACGCCTGCGTCCCCAACTGCGTAAGATGCCACTTCCCCAAGGGCGCTTTCTCTTGGGCAGGGACCACCGGGAGGATGGGAGCTGAAGGAATGGGGAGAAGATGTCCCTCCTGGAAACCAGGCGTGCCCCCTTGTCACCTTCTCACTTCTCACACTGTATCTGAGCCTCCCCAAAATAAATGCTTCCATTCACAAAAACGTTCAGAATTGCTGGACGAGGGCAAAATGAGCCTTCCACACTAAGCCCCTTTGTAACACTTTAGTTAAAATCCTGCTGCTGCTTTCTGTCCCTTCATTTGTCAATGAGGTGTTGTGCTCCGTGTCTCCTGACGATACCGTCATCATAAACTTTATTATTACATCTGGAATTTCACGATATGCTTAGTAATTGATTACAGAGACACATCCCAGAATGCTGCTCCTACTCGGCCTGCCACGATTCCAGTAACCTAACTGCTTAATACTCCTGGAATGTATAAACAGTGTTAACTGCCACATTCCCCGCACTGCCAGGGCAGAAGCAGCCTCCAGCTAGGGGGTTCTGAAAGCTGAGGACGATTTTCATTTACTGAACAAAACATCCTCGTCAGGGGTGTAAATTTGAAATCAGACAGATCTCCCACAATCAGATGTTATTAGGGGGAGCTCACCCCACTAAGCTTATCAGCTATATTTGGGAAATGACAGCAGAGGTGAGGCGTTGAGGTGAGTGACCAAGTTTGCACAGAGCCATTGCTGGTCCACGCTCAGTCTCCAGTTGGTGGGACTCTGGTTTAGAGGGCTGAAATGAGTGGGGTTGTTAAGAAAGCCAAACACCTCACTATTTTCAATGTTGCAGAGGCCATGATACGAATGTTAGGTGAAGCAGAGAAACAGCCATTCCGAACAAGGACTGCAATTAGAGCAGCTAACATGCTAGCTAAAGCAAGATAAAACAGGGCAAAATAAACCAGGGTGAATTCCACATGTGAGGGTCCTGGAAGTTGGGGCCATAGATAAACCCGGGAGTAGAGAGCGTCTGCTCCCTTTCGCACCCAGAGCAAGGCAGCTGCCCTCCCTGACAACATCTGGAGATGGAGAATGTGGCCACATGGACAGCACAGACTCTCTGGGGAAAGTGCAGCCCCTTCCCCATCCCCTTACACCCCTTCCCCCCCACCCCCAGAAACACACCCACTCGCCTCTCCTGCCTATGCTCTCTTTTCTATAACAAGCCACTTTACAATAGCCAGACCCATCACACAAACGTGACTTTGGTCAGCCTCTCTAACCCCCATATCAGCTTTAACCAAAACAGTCCATTCGACCAGCAAATCCTCAGCCAAACTCCTGGCATGCAGAGCGTGCTATCTCTCCAGGCAAATCCATGTTAAACCACCAGAGGAATACCATGGAACGTTCTGTTTGCAGCAAAAAACAAACATGCTTGATGTCCCCACAACCTAAGCCCCGCAGGCCCCAGTTATGGGGCTCACAGGGGTCTAGAGCCAGAGACAGGCCTTCCGGGGTTGTCTCTTAGAGCCAAGTGAGTGTCACCTGGGGACCACCTGGACCAGGCAGGGCCCCCCTGAACCTTGGCCAGCAAGTTCCTGTTAAAAATGGCCCTGCCATCCACCTCAGCCAGGTCCTTGCTCTAACGCTAATAAGTACTTGTTTGTTGAACTGAAAAATCATTACCGCAGAACACGTCAAGTAATGAAAGATGTTTTCCTCGGAGAAATGTTAAATACTTCACTTCTTTCACAAGGAACAGTACCGTGTTTCCAAATAATACCCTCCACCCTCCCCCCCACACTGCATCAGAAAGGCTGGAGCTCCAGGACCCGATTTGAACAAGCTCATGTTGCAATGGCTCTGAGAACCAAGAACACGCTGTTATTTTATTTATTTCCCGTTGCCCAGCTGACTACGTGTTTGTTCTATTACTTATTCACCTAACCATCTCAGGAGGAGCCTCGGTCACGTAGCACAGTGTCCACGCCGCCCTCCTAGTTTACACAGAAAAAGCAAGGGGAAATAACACCCCCGCAGCCTCTTATATATTACCCCGACGTAGTATCCGCTAACTCATATATATGAAAGAACCATTTTACTACAGGCCCGAAGCAAAAACAAAGGCTCGAAACAGACCGATGGGGAAAGGGGAACATTTCACCGCATGAAAAACCACTGGTAACCCCATCTTCTCCTCTAGCAAATATGAATCTCTGCCCTCCTAGAAAAGCTTCTCCATGAGGCAGGTGGGTAATAACAATTGTATCTTGTGCGTACTGAGGTCTCAGAATGTCTTCACCTGTGGGGAGTCACTCTGGTTAATCTGTGCTCCTTTCTGAGGCTTCCCAAGGCCTCGGGCAGGGCCAGCAGGGTGGAGGCTGAGCCTGTCTTTGGCAGCTGAGTAAGGAAGGGCCAAAATGACTTCCAGGTAACCTTGGCTCACTGAACTACAAGAGGGGAATGCCCATCACTTAGATAAAACACTCAAAGATCTGGCTGACGCGGGGGTCAGCGGGGGCTTAGGTGTCCTCACCATAAAATACGACTCTGCACTGGCTCTACCCGGCCGTGGCCCCTGGAGACACAGAGGGCTGTGTTTACGGGCCCTCCCTAGTCAAAGAAACTGTAATCCGGACACAAAGATGCTGAAATCCTGGCCCCAACACACACACCCCAAACCTCCTCTAAAAAATAACCAGGCCACCCCTCACTTCCTGCCTCTTTTTATTTAGTGAGTCACTGACACAGCTCCGGGGGTTACCTGGGAGGACAAGGGGCATTAGATCCCATCCAAGGCCCCAGACCAAAAAAAAAAAAATGAGAATAACAAAGTTCTTAAAACTTAAAGACATTTCCTTTTTTCCCCCTTTGCTTTCTTTTCCTTTTTTTAGAAGGAAACAAATTTCAATCTAATTTCACTTGCATTAAAGGCAGACTTTCCTATAATGTGTAAATTCACAAATCTAACCCTAAACGATTCCCAGGGAACTTTCTTCTCTGCCCTTCCCTGAGGAACCGCCACATTTGGGACCTTCCGTGGCTGACATTAAGCAATGCGCTTTGTCAGCAATTATTTGGAAAGGGGAGATGGCAACTAAATGACTCTCCTTGCCAGGGCCGAGAGAGAGACAGAGAGAGACGACTCCCGCTGCCCAGCTCTGGTCTCCCAGGGGACAGGAGGGCCTCCTCACGTGCCCAGCCACCACCTTCTTCCAGCCCCGCCAGGCATCCACTGGTGTCCCCGGCATTCCAGCAGCCCAGCCCCTTATTGGTCAAGACCAGGCATTGCCCCAGAAAATGCCAAACTCCAAGGACCGTTGCTATGTGGTCAGACAACTCAAGCAATGTGGTTGCCTCCCAGTCTTACTTGAGCGCTCAGAAAGCCAGCGGGGAGATTCTGGCTCAAGAACCCACATGGTAACTTCGAAGCTGCTCCTTTCCCTGGAGGTCAAGTTCTGATTAGGAATACCCCCCTCAGCACCTGGGCAGGTGAGATGTCCGTGAGGCTCCCGCAGGCGGGGAACACGCTTTCCTTATCTAAGTAGTTCACTACTTCTCTCTCTTTTTCATCAGAAGGCCAGAGCTATGTCGCCCAGTGGGCTGCAGAGTCCCATGGGAGAAAGTGGACATCAATCCCCCGGGTGCAGGCACTGGAGACCCCCTTGGGCCTCCCGGCAATGACTCCCCAGTGCTGCTACATGTAGGGAGCAAGGGACAGACGGAGTCCCTCGTGCTCTGATCCGGGTGCACCCTGAGATAGTGTCCCATCTAAAGAAAGTGGTGCTTTCTTCCTTCCTATGAATTCTAATAGTCAAGCCTTTTTTCCTCTTGCTAATTTTAGAAGTCCTGCTATTCTTTGGGAAGAGAATGGTGTGAAAATCAAGCATAGTATCCAAAAATAAAGGAGTAGAACTGATTCAGGGTGTGCGGCATATTTAACTGAAAAGCAACCCCAGACATGCCACTTTCTATCTAGTCTTTAATACATTTTCCAATTTCTCCAGAATATTTTAGCTTCAGAAAAAGCAAGAACAAACTTCCTAATCCATGAATATATTCTGAGGCAGAAATGAGCACCCCCACGTTATCTCTGGACCGGACTGGGGGCCGTTATCAGAATGTGATGCCAAGTTCTCACTCTCTGCCTATGGCTCAGCAGCACACTTCATGGGGCCACACCCAGATGCGTTCTAAATTGTCCTTCAGGACCCAGACTCTAGGGCTGTCCAACCTGAGGCCTGGGGGTGGGGGTGGCGATTGCTGGTTTTGCAAGGAGTTTGTTTGCTTATCTGTGGAACCATCTATCACAAAAAGCATGCAGAGACTTTTGTTTTGTTTTGTTTTGCTAATCAGCTTTCCATTAATGTTTGTGCACTGAATGTCTGGCCCAAGACAACTCTTCTTTTTCCAACAAACACCAGACCAAAAAAAACAAAAAAGTTGAACATCCCTTTCATGGCCCAGCTAGACACGAGGCAGGTTAAGGTGAGACACGTGGGCCCTCAAGGTGGACGTTATGGCCTGTCTTTCAAGCCTCCCACCTTCCTCTTTTTTCCAAACCCTCTTATCTAAAGAATTCAGTCATTTCAGACTCATCAGAACTGCAGAAGGGATCCAATCCTGGTTAGCAGGGTCCCACTGGGTTCTTCAAGGTCCAAGGCTATACAGAACAGCTGGGCACTGAGGGCCAGAGAGTGGAGGAAGCAGATGTGGGGCGCAGTGGCTACCTGCAGACCCCAACTCGAGTCTCTCTGCCAGCCAGGGAAGCCAGAGATTTGTAACAGAAAGTTAGAACTCTGTGTCAAGCCCTTCGAGCAAACAATAAATATTACTTCTGCCCATAATCGGACTTTTCTCCAGAATCGTCTTTGAATGTTGAACCTTTTTCAATTAATTAAAAACTATGCATTGCAGAGTGCATATTTTATCAGCCCTCAGCTGCTTAAGTGTCTAGAAAAGACCAGGCAGTTTTTCTTTCTTTCTTTCTTTCTTTTTTTTTTTTTCCAGGCAACCCAGAGCAAGTACTTGCAAGGGTCATATCTTTTTAATTATCTTTTCTCTCTTTGATTAATTATTCCGTCTGACAATAGCGTGTTTCTAATGCTATTCACCTGCCTTTGATGATTGACAACTTTTCTGTCTGATTCAGAGCAAACAGCTGCTGCCACAATCTCCTAGCAACCCGGGTGTGATGGATGAACCCCCAAGATGGATGGCTGCAATAAATCATGTCTCCAGCCATAAAACTGAGAAAAGGGGATAAGAAGAAAAGCGAACAAAAAAACAAAACAAGCTTTCTTCCCATGAGTGCACTCAGTTCTTCCCAATTATACCTGAAATGGACTTTGCACCTATTAATAGCAAAGTTTTTCTAATCAGTAAAAATGGGATGGTGCCATTTGTATCAAAAGGTGTTTACAATTGTTCCTGCAAATTGGCACTTGTACTCCAATTACCTCCAACACTGCCCAAGTGCAAGGGCAGGCGATCAAAGTTTTCCCTTCTTCCATGAAGTCTCAGCAAGGAACAGTATTATCTTTTTATAGTTGGGTACGGTCCTAGGCACCAACAAAGTATGCAGGTCTGATCCTACCCGGTTTCTGGAAACAGCCAAAAGTGAGTCCAAAGTCATGCTCACATGCAGGACAAAGTGTCAGGGTGCTAATAAAGTTATTTCAAAACACACACTCATACACACACACACACAAAGTTGCCTGGAGTTGCTGAGTAAAGGGCAGCCTTCCCTTCCTTTCCCACTCATGACAGATGCAGGCTTTTTACACATCAGGGAAAAGTTTGTCCCCAAGCAGCAAGATAGGAACATTCAGCCCCTTCATGAATTCTAGATTGTCACTTCTAAAAAAAAAAAAAAACCAAACTTTTAGTCACATCCCATTTTAAAATTAATGTCCACGCTGTAAGTCATCCTTGAAGCCTGACATGCCGTTAGCAAACCCAGACCCACTCCCATCCTTGATAGAACGTCCACCAATTAAATGCGACTATCAGGGCTCCCCTCCCGGAGGCCAAGGAGGAGGCCAGCAGCAGAGTTTCTGTTTTCTGTGTTGCTTTTTCCACCAAGGGGCCCAGGCTGCCTCCGGGCCTGTGTAGCAGCAGAGGTAGGCAGGCAGCGTGTGGCAGGATCCTCCTGGCAGCTGGGGGCTCCGTCAGCGAGCCAGCCTGCGTCCCTAAATACTTCCAGTAGGTGGGGGTGTCCTGGTGCTCAGAGCTCAAGGGTGCAAAAGAACCAGAAGTGATTAACTGGCAGGGCCTGGAAACAGCTGTCCACATCAGTCCTGCTGGGAGTCGGCTGGGGCCCCGTGGAGGGGGCCGGGGTGCAGACATAGAGGGGAGGAGGCCCGAGAGCTGGGGCAGGGAGCCGCAAAACATCATTTTTTTTTAAATCTGAAATATTCCCGAGACCTGGAAGTCTTTACATTTCTTCATTCTCACACTAAGAACGAAGCCAAGCAGAATTTTTTTTAATAGTTATATTGTGCTAAGCTTTTTCAGATACAGATTAAGGGGGAAAAAAAAGCATAACACAAGAGTTTAAAAAAATCAGACAAGGGTTCTGGCTTCAGCCACCACAGCTCTGTTTATATTTTAATGTTTCGTACGTGACTGCCTCTATGGGGGGAGAAAGGGAAACAGAGGGGGAGAAAGTTGCCTTTTAGCTTCAGTGTAAATCACAAATACTTCATTTTTCTGTATGTCCTTGGAAATTATTCAAAATTAAAACCTTCTTCCCCTGTTTTTTTTTTTTTTTTAAGGAGAGAGGAGGGGGGGAGGTCTTCTTTATCGTAAATGGGAGGTTTGCGTCCAAGGCCAATCGATGGAAACACACAGGCAGGCCCCTACCCTGCCCGGCTCGTCCAAGTCTCAAGTTACAGGTTTACACGGCAAGTCTAAATAATATTCCAAATGATAAATGGTACCCTAAGCCCGGCATCCACCATCAATCTTTTTTTAAGGAACATCCATCTTCAATAACGCACGTTTGAATCATGCGAAGCCAGGCGCCCTGAGATTCATTTATACCACCCCTCACAAGCCGGGGTGACTTGAATGATACCTGTCAGCCTTTTTTTTTTTTCTTTTCCCCACTTGACTGAAGAGAAAAAAAAAAACAGGGAAAAGGAAGAAAGGAAGCAAGCAGAGGGGAAAAGTCAGAAAAGCGTCAAAGGCTGAACAGCGCGGCTTAGCAGATAATACGAAAGAACATAACCTCTCCCTCCCCTCTGCCAATCCCAGACAGCCATCCAGAAGCAGGCTCCCGCTCCCGCCTTGCCTCTCCCCTGCCTGCCTCTCCCCTCCCTCTCCCTCTCGCCAAATCAGCAGTGCTCTCTCCTGCAAGCCCCACACACCGCCAGTGCTGCTGGAGGAGGAGACAGCATCACATGGGGCTGGCCTTCCCTCCCCTCCCTGGTGTCTGGCTGGGACCCATATGATAAATGACATATGTCATTCTGTCAGGAGGGAAGGGTGGGTCAGTGATGTATGACTCTGCTGAAAAGGAAATCGACTGTTTGGCATGGTGCAGCTCTTCCCCACTAGGATTTAGTTTCAGAACTCTGAAATGAATTCTCCGACGTTTCAAGTGCACACTTAGGGCAGGCTGATGGGAGGCCTGGGGAAATCGGGCTGTATCCTCCCCTTGCCCTTCCCGGGACGCACACTCACACGCGCACACACACACACACACACACACAAACCGCTCTGCCGCCGGGTACCTGCAAAAGGCCACACGCGTGTCAAAGTCCCCAGCAGTCACGGGTGATGACTAAAAACGTGACTTTAAAATAAAAAATTGAGCGGAGTCTCAGGTTAGCCCTTTTATTTATTTATTTTTTAATGGCAAAGGGCTGACACAAAAGCAAGATAAAAATTAGCATGTTTGAAGTAATCGTCCCAGCAGCTTGACATCTGCATAGTAAATTTTAAAGGAAAAAAATGTGTCAGACAGCCATGAGCCGCTGTGCCCTCCCCCTTTCATTAGCTCACTGCCAGGGTGGCACTGCTGAACCTCATTACGGAGAGAGGATTTATGAAGCTGAACCCAATGGCAAAGAAAAGGCATCTGTCAATAATTGTAGGGAGCTGCACTCACAGCTTTGAAATCTCATTAAGTATGCAGTTATCAGGCATAAAGATCAAAAACATTACTCAACTCCGACAGAATCTTATGGAGGAACATTAATTAGCAACAGGCCTACAGTACAAAAAAAAAAAAAAAAAAAAAACAGACTTCCTCTCACACCTGCCCAGCCCACAAACCTAAAGCAACACTCCCCCTCCCGCCCGAAAAAAAATAATTCCCAGCATCTGAGACTGATCAAGAACATGAAACAAGAGAAACACACACAGAAAGGAGAGGGAGGGAAGGGGTGGGCGGCAGGCAGGGAGGGGGAGAGGGAGGGCGGGGAAATTCAGTTGAGAAAGGCTTGGCAGGGAAGAGAAAAAAGGAAGAAGCTGTCCAAGTTGAGAAGGATGTCAGCACGGGCCCTGATTACTGGGGCCTAAGGAGTCCTCAGACCTTTTATCACGCTCGCCATCAAAACCAGACTGGGAGTCACTGCTGGAGGAGGACCGGTGGCTGCGTCTGATCTGCAGCCCAGGCCCAGGGCCCAGTCCCACGGAGGACCCTCTCGTCCTCCTCAGCCCCTCCTCCTGCCCCCTGCTTACCTGGCAGTCAGGCTCTAGGCCCAGGAGGCAGGCACTGCTTTCCCCCAGCCAGTCTGCACCCAGCTGACTAAAGCTGGCAGCCAAGACCTGGGCTCCACAGGCCCTGGACACAGGCCAGGGAACCACCACGCCGCTCACCTTCCATCTCTCAGTCACCTTAACACATCTTTTTCCTCCTCCGAGGACACTTCAGCATCCTCTTCTCTCACAGGCACACTCTCATTTTATTTCTGCACAGAACCGCTTAAGACACATCAGACAATGCCATACATATACATGTGGAATTCGCATCGGGACTGTCAAGCTGACACTGGGTGGCAAGGTCTCCAGACATCTGTATAACACTGGGGACCACAGGGTGCGGCTCCTTGTGGGTGTTTAACAGAGCCCCACACGCGTCTGACACTAGGGTCTCCAGGAGAAGATTAAATGGTAAGTTTCCTGTCCCAACACACTCCTTGCAAGAGCAAGCTGCATTGTCAAAGGGTGATTCACGTGTGTTCAGAAACACCCCGTGAGCATCGTGTGCTCAGGGGCTCAGGCAAGCTTCCCCGATTTCCTACAGTGGTCTGGATCCAGGGTGGGTAGGGGTCTCAAATACCACTCGGGTGGGTTTCAATCCAGCAGGCAGTGTCAGCCGACCGCCTACCACGATGTGCAACAGTTAGGCGCTGTCTCCAGCCTCCCCCAGGAAAGGAGTCGGATGATAACAGTAAAGCAAATATTAGGTATTTTATTTCCCTTATTGCACTGCTACAGAAAGGTGGCCTTCTCTGCTTACCCATGAACACATGCTTGCATTCTCTCTCTCTCTCTCTCTCTCTGTCACACGCACACACAGGGCACTTCCCACACAATGAGGAATCCTACACAACAGTTCTTCCTTTGATCTGAATCCTATCATTCTCTCAGCTCCTCACCCTCTCCTGTGCCACACGCTCCCCTCATTCCACAGCCACTGCTGAAGTGTTTGCCTCTTTGGTCTGCAGAAGATAATGGTCACCTTTTCTTAATTAGCCACGTCTTTAAGGAAACCACTGGCATTAAGATTCCTAGGCAACCAGCTTGGAGACCCCTCCAAGCCAAGGCCCATCTTTTCCAATAAATGCTTCTCCTTTGGAATATCAATGAACACAGCTCAAATAGATTGTCACTGATGACCAAAAAAAAGTCAGGGACGCTTGTCTATCAACCCAGATTTGATTAGAAGGAATTTTAGCAGGAGTACTACAATAAGGTGTTTATATTTTTTATGTGCTTACCATATTACCTTTATTATGTGTAACATCAAAGTCATTATAGCAATTACACCTAACAGAATTAATTACAGAACTTGCCATCATTCCAGGATACATAATGTATTAGAGGTAAGCCAAAGAAAGAAAACATCTTGATTGTAGCAACCATTGTTGGTATTTTCCCCCACAAGCGACACGGAACCAACGGCAGCTTCCAAAGCGATGGCAACTAAGAGGTTTAATAGGCAATGAGGTATATTTCCTTACAATGAAGTAACGCTTTTGCTTAATAATACGCTGGCGCTAGTGGACATGTAAAATCAATTTAATTTTTTAAGAGTAAATCGTTTAAAGGTGCTGGTTAATCCACCCAACCAGTGTTACTCCATAAAGGAGAACGCGCATGGGTGAAAGCCTTACAAGTCTTTACGTATGCAAAATAAATTCACTCAAGGCTTCATTAATATTAATTTAAATTCAAAACCCATTTACATTAAATTGTTCATTAAAAATTGCCTATTTTATGCAACATGCATTTCTCAAAGAACTCAGAGGAAACTGAATACATAGGACTAAATTTAATGATGGGTATGGTAAATCAAAAGTAAATGAATTTGAGTCATTTCACGTATATTACTAAACAGCCCTTTGCTCTCCATTAAGACTGGGTTCCAGTTTGGGGAAACAAGACAAGCGTCCCGAGTATTTTATTTTCTGCTGCTATAAACTTGTGAGCATGACCTTCTGGCCTACCACAGAGGAAGGAGGAAAAAAAGACAGAGAGAGAGAGAGAAGTGAGAGAAACTGGTGGGATGGAGGTCAGCCAACACCAAACTGGACGTAGCAGTAAAGCAACTATCACACAATCACACACCTCAGAATCCCAACTAGCCTCACTGCATCTGAGAGTTTGGCTTGTGTTTTAAAAAATGCTCATTAGATAGCATTTGCAAATACCCATCTCGGCCTACAATTAACAGGTTCTCTGCCCCCCCATTCCACACCCTGCAATTCTTGACTCTCGACGCCAGGCAGCAGGGATATGGTGGCAAGAACTCAGTAAGTTCTTTGCCTTTGTGCCATCCCTCCCGAAGACAGTCTGAACTTACCCTGTTTTCCCAACAGCTGCTCTAGATGAAGAAAACACAGTCATAATTAACAACATGTGTCCTGACAGTATGAATTAATAATTTATCATTAAGCCCAAACACATCTACATTATTCTTCAAGAACCACACCTTTGCACGTCTGAGGGAAATGCCAGCAGAGAGATGACGGAAAGGTCCAGGTAACGTGACCATTAGTGAAACTCTGTTCGCTCCCCCCACTCAAAATACATCCCTTGGACTATTCTTGTTGAAATACTAAAATAATTTACGGAAATGAAAGTAATTAAAATCAAGAATCTAAATGCTGATCAAACTAAATGCATGTGCTAGAAATGTCTTCTTTTTTTAAATGAGGCTCATAAAACATTCAGTATTTGGTCAAGGACACTATGTAATCTTCCTAATAAAGACCCTGAAACCTGAAGTGTGACAGTTTTTCAGGCAAGTGGTCATAAGCAGATTATGGTCTACTCTGCCTTTTCTTAACTTCCCAAAATGCACGGTGTTATTCTAGTCAGAAACAGTGACCTGAATTTTTAAGTCCACATCTAACGTAAGTTTCTACAAATGTTGAAAAATTCAGAAAAGCTACTAAGTCTACATGTCTATTCTTTACAATTCACATTTAAATTAAAAAAAAATTCCAGAAAAGGGGGGGGGGGAGAAAAACCATATTGGTAGTCATTGTTTAGTAGGATTTTAAAAAATTAATTTAATGACTAACTGCAAATACTGGAAACTAGAATTAATCTGTCTGGATTTAAAAAAAAAGGCTTACAGACATTTAAATGCATGTATCGGGACACTTTATCAACCTAACATAAAATTGTCATCTTATCTTATTATATGACTATTTTATGCATGTGTCAAAGAATTTAAAAATGACTGCCTGTCTATTGAGTCTAATTACAAGTGCGCATTATCTGTCTGGATGTTCCAGTCCATATCATTGTTACTAAATACAATATATTGTATTCACCTTTCATTTTTAACTTCAGACAGAGAAACCACAATTTGGAGCCTAACTGAAACACACACAGAAACAGGCAGCACCTGAGAAGGTTTAGGGTAAGTGATACCCACTGTTCTCTTCTGCCCTGTTTCCTTCCAAGGGCTGTGGGGTGGTGCTGCAGGGGTGTAACAAAACAGCTTATTAGAAAGACTCATCGACCTAACTGGGCTGGATACTAACACAGCAGGGCAGACATACACACTCTGTTTTATTATCATTATTGTTATGATTCCATTTACTACAAGAGCAAAGCTATTTTTACAGCCTGTCCAATGACAGGCAAAAATTTAAAAAAAAAAAAAAAAGGGCCAGCAGGAAAGCCTCCCAAACTGCCCTTGGAGTAACGTGAACTGCTGGCATTACCGGATTAAACATGGCTGTTGTACACCAGAACCAAGGAAGGACTTCCCCTCTGCTTCCCTGTCTGCACTGCAGCCATTGCCCCGCCTGGCTCTGCCACAACACGTGTCCGAGAGAGAGCACCCGCCAAGGTCCAGCCACTCTGTCCTGCAGAAGGTGAGCCTTCTCCTTCCAGAAACCCCAGACGTGGAGGGGCAGGGATAAAGGGATGGTTCTAATTCCGGTGGACTCACCTGGGTTTCACGGCATTTCCCACGGCCCTGAGCAGTCACCTTTCATTTTAATCACTTTGCAAAACAATCTTTAGTAAAAAGAGGGGAAAACGCGGACTTGCGAGGCAGTTTGGGGGAGCAACTGCTGATACTTCAGTTATTGACTATCTGGCTCCGTTTATGAGCACGCTCAAGGCAACACCGAGAACAGAATGACAGCATCAGCCCTCACCGTCAAGTGTGGCCCTGGAGAGCACTGAAGCCCTAACTGGCAGTTGTCAAGATAATGGGGGCACAGCAGCTGGTTCTGGAAGATTCTCTGCCCTGGGTGGGACGTCCAGGGGAAGAGCCTTTGCCCTCCTTCCTTTTGTTCTTCTTCCGTCCTCGGTCTTCTGGATTTTCCTTTTTAAAATTTGCACCGTTGCTCTCACTTCGTAGGAAATGGGGGAGGAGGTGGGATTCACAGAACAGTCGAAACCAGTCAGTCCTGTCTCCTTGGGACACAGGAGACAGAATACCTGTCCAGAGGAGGAGCATGTGGCAGGTCTGAGGGTAAACTCCCAAGGCCGACGCTGAAATGTCCTTCTGAAGGCTCCACGTGCTTCCAAGAAAAAGGAAAAGCTTGTTTCTGGAGCTACTGGATGTGTGGATCAGACTCACAAAGGTATTGTCTGGACACCACCGGACAGGCCACCTCTTAGGCCTGCCCCATCTACGGGCAATGTGAAACCCCCACTGCCCACTCCATGGGGACCTGCTGTGTTCTTGACACCAGAAGATTCCCCAGGGGTCCATGTCACTTCACCAGAGTCAAGATGCTGGTGCTCTCCCTCACCCTGTTACCACCTGAGAACTCCATGGAAGATTATTCTCTTTCAATGAATAAAACTTAAAAATGTCACTGGCAAGTTGTTCTTGAGGATTCTTTTTTTCTTTTGGAATCACAGGCAATGGCCTTTTAAAATTTCACATTTTCTTCCACAAGATTAATATGGATGGAGAAAAATATTATTTGGCATTAAGGATTACACTCAATTTTTACCTTTTTTTTTTTCCAGAAACTACTTCTTTAAAAATAAACAATGTAGATAGGAGAGAGTCATATTTTAAGAGAGATAACGGTCATTTTTCCTGAAGGACACTGTCTTTCCCTAACACCACTCGTCTGAGCTGCTTTGGGCAGCAACATCTGTCCAGCACAAATGTACAGTCCCTGGAAATCACAGGTCCCCAAAAACCTAAGCTCGTGCTTAGGATTCTCTTTGGCAGGTAAAGAAACCTGTCTCTCTCTCTCTGAGAAAAGACACTAAGCCATGCATAATTTCTATCAAAAAAAAAAAAATCCTAAAGTACGGAAATATGTCTATTCAAGGATTCTTAGAGCCTGTTCTGGCCTTCCGGACAGCAATGCTACATTTGGCCTAGAATCTATAAAGGCGGTGTGTACCTGTGCGTGCTGCCTGTATGCTCTACACAGCTCTCGGCCCTTTGTGGTTGTGATTCTAGCCCAGACCATTAAAAGGGCCCTAATTCCTATGACATGATTATCCAGGTACCAAAGCCCATTTGTCACCTGCAGCAGAAAATTGAGTTAATGCACAACTAAAGGCAGCCAGGACTGTGTAATATCAACTTGATTACATCAAACTAGCTGCAAACCTAATTCTGCTGGATGACACTGCGTCGAGCTTGTCATCTCCAATCATTAAAGCTGTCAGGAATCCATCAGGTTTACAGCTAATTAGGTGAACACTAATGAAGCTGGCAAAACAACTTTTCTTTTTTTATGGCTGAGCGGACCTTTCAGTTTGGAGGGGAAAAAAAATTCTCGAGTATTCTCAAGGTTGCTGGGGACTGGATTTCCAGTTACCAATCAGCAGACATCTTTCTTTTTCCCACTCTCTCTCTATCAGTACAAAGCAATCAATTTGTCATCACTCCCAGGATGCCACAAAAGCAGGCATGAACCTTATAACTTGCAGCTGTGAGAACTTAAAAAAAAGGAGAAAAAAATGGGAAGTTTCTTGTCCATTCAAAGAAACAAACAAACAAACAAACAAAAAACCCTCACACAGCTCACTTACTGGCCTGCACATACTTATCGCCAGTCTAAATGTGGAGGGTTTTTTTTTTTTTTCCCTCCACTCTTTTTAACTAAGTAGCTCTTCAGCCACCCTCCACCCCCTCCTCCACACGTCCATTAGGCAGAGGCATTCTGATAAAGTAAATCCAAAACCTGGGTATGGGGAAGAAAGAAAGCACTGGCGCTGCCAACTTCTGATTGACCATTAAGCTATTGATGAATGTGCCTGTCAGGAGAGAGACAATTAAATCAAATATGAAACAAAGTCGTTTTGACGGGTCATTTTGATAGAGCAAAACCATTCTCCCATCTCCTGTTAGTCGTGCAGTCAAGTTTTTATATAATGAATTTTTCTTAACTGACCTGAGATTTCCTAGCTGGCTTTTTAAAAGGTGCAAAAAGGTTAGTGAACAGGTTGCTTTTCAAAAAACAAGAATTAATTAATGAAACCAACAGTATGTTTCTTTCTCCTCCAATATTTTTAGAAGAAAGTTATCAAATAAGCATCTCTTAGACTGGCAGGGTGCAAAAGAAGAGATGAACTGCAGAGAGTGTACTAACCAAATGTAAAGATGTAATCACATATGGTTCATCTGATGGAGGCACTCAGATACCTTAAAATGTGTAACCAAAAAGGAAAGAAAAAAATTCCAAAGACTGGAAGAAACCCAAGACATTCCTACTACCCAACTTTGTGAAGGGTTCCTCCAAAGTTTCAGAGTTTATTTTGGGTAGATAAGCTCATTGCTCGAGCCTGGAATTTAAAGCAGAAGGTGGGATGGGCACAGGGCATCCGCCAGGAGGTAAGCTGGGAGGCGGCACTCTCCCTACAATCACTACTGGGATTTTCAAACTTTCTAAATTTAGGCAACACTTAGGACAGAACAAAACTTGCATTACAACCCCCCCAACCAAGTCTGTTTTCTCTGAAGATTTTCTTAAACACACTAGCTGGCAAGCACACTTCTGGGAGAGGAATGAGTAGCTTTCCTACTCTGTGCCCCTGTGTAGGTGTCTGGAGCCCACAGTGTGGCCAGCGGTGCCTGCTGGCATGACGGAACTTAAGGGTACTTGGGACACTATGGGTACAACACCTTCTTCCAAGAAGGACACCAGCCAAAGCCCTGACCTTTCCCTCTGCCCTCCCCTCTAACATCAAAAGAGAAGTGAAAGAAAGGAAAAGAAATGAACCCCCACATAACCCTGCCCTTCAGGCATCATCTGAACCCCTGGACATCTAAGTGCTACTCATATCAAAATACATCACGTCCATATGTGGTCCTCTCAGCAACCGCCCCAAATTCCCCAAGTTGCACTGACAGGGCCCTCCTGACGTCACAGAGCTTGGCCTCACTATTGCAAGTGATTTATTGATGTTTATTGGGAATGAATAGATCAAAGGCAGCAGCATGACGGGCGATCAATCAGTCATCAAATCAAGGGTGGCAACGGGCCAGAAACCCTTCTTCTAGGCAACATGCCCCCAACCGACATTATTACAAAATAATGTTATGTGTGTGGTTTTTGTTTTGTTTTCAAGGATGCTTTTTCCAGAGAAGAAAAAAAGAACAGCTCAGTCTTAACAGGAGTTGACACTCCTGGTAAAATAGAAAAAGAAGAAAGAAAGAAAGAAAGAAAAGAAAAGAAGAGGAACAAAAAAGTACTCAAACATGTCCCACGTCCCAGAACTAAGTGCTATGAGGTGAGGGTGGGGGCGCCAGGAGGAGGAGGGGGCAGGCGCGAGCGAGCACAAACAGGGGTGTAGAGAACGCCAGCGTCCAACATTGACTTGACAGGCATCTGACAATGCCCAGACCCTGTGCGCTCTGGTTTCCACCGCTGTGCCCAGTTCGGGCCCAAGAAATGAAGAATCAATCGGATTAGCAGTGAAGGTGGCCGAAGGAAAGGACCAGCTCACTCGCTCGCTCGTTCACTAGGCAGACACCCGGCAGTCCCCAGCCGGTCTGCCCAGGGAGGACACGGAAGGTGTCCCGGGGAACTCAGGTGACCCCGCCTGCCCCCCACGGAAAGAGGCACGCGAGGGCTGCTTCCCATTCCCTCTGCAGCCAGAGAGCTGAGAAGCCAGCGCGCTTCAGTTCGCCCCAAGCGCGGTTCCCCAAGTGGGTACAGGAGGGAAGAGGGCAGAGCGCAGCGGGGCGTCCGGGGGGCGCCGGGTACCCGAGGCGGGCGCACGCACCCAAAGCGGAGAGCAGAGCGAGCCAGGCGCCGGAGTTACTCTGCGCGGGCACAGGGAGACCGGCATGGATCGGGGGGCCGGCGGGGTCGCGGCCCGCTACAGGCTCGGGGCGAGGAGAGGAAGAGGAGGAGAAGAGAAGGAAGGGGAAGCGGCTCGTACCTGCTGCGCGCCGGGGCGCCTGCTGCTTCCTCCTCGGCATGATGCTTCTCCGGCGACTGCCACTGCCGCCGCCGCCGCCGCCGCCGCCGCCGGCTGAGGAGAGGGAGGGAGGGGCGGCGGGCCCGCGGGGGGGGGGGGCGAGGCGGGCCTGCTCTCAGCCGCCCCCCCGGAGAGCGGCCGCCCGCAGGATGCTGCTGAGCCCCGGCTCTCGGCGTCCCCCCCTCGCCGCGCTCCGCCGCGAACCCCGAACGTGCGGAGGGAAGAAGGAGGGCGGGCGAGGGAGGCGCGGGGAGGGAGGAGCGCGGGGGGAGGAGGAGGCAGAGGAGGAGGAGAGGTGGAGGAGGAGGAGGAGGACCGCGCTGCCGGCGGAATGGGAAGTTTGACAAATCGCTCCAGAGGCCGGAGGAGGAGGGGGCGGGGAGGAGCGGCGGCCCTGCCCCCCCCCCGCCCCGTCCCCAGACGAGGTGCGCGGGGTTCGGGGCTGGGGGGCGGGGAGAGGGCGGGCAATGGGGTGGGAGGAGGAGCGCGGGAGCGGTCCCGGCCGGTCTTGCCCCGGCCCCCGCCCCCAAGCTGGGGGTCAAGGCATCGGGGGGACGGGCAGCCGCTGCCGCGGCCCGGGGCTCAGCGGTCCAGTCTTCTGCCCGCGGCGCGGCTGGAGCGGCGGCGTCGGCAACAGGCAAGCTTAAAGGAAAAGGAGATGATCGTGTCACTCGCCCGTCCGCGGGGGTGCCGCGCCCCCGCCCCCAGCCCCGGCCCAGGTCCGGGCCCCGGGCCAGTCTAGGACCCCCGCCCAGTTGGGGAGGGGGTGCCGTCCCTCCACCTCCGCCCCGTGTGGATATGGTGAACAGAGGCGCCGGTCCTGCCTAGCCCGTCCCGGGGCGCTCGCCACCCCCACCCAGCCTTCTTCCCAACCCGCGTTAGCCCCCTGGCCGCCCCCCAACTGCCCCGCCCGGCCCGCACTCCTCTCCACCCGCCGCGTCCAAAGCCCCCAGCGCAGTCCCTGGGCCTGGGCTCGCGCCCCCCGGGGATGCCGGGGCGCACTGGCGGGCGCCGGCGCCCTCCAGAGAGGAGGCAGGCGCGAGCTGGAGCGGCTGGGGGCAGCCCTCAGACCCCGCGCCACTCCGGCTCCTCCCCTGGGACCCGCCGCCGCCACTTCCCCCAATATTTTCTCCCCGGGCAAACTTTACTGGTCCCGTCCCGGGGGTCGGGGTGGGAGGAGGTGTCTTCAAGTTTTCTCTCTTGACTTTGGGAGGATCAGGGTCCCTCCACCCTGCCCCCCGTCCCCGGGCGCTGGGCCGCGCCCCCAACTCGAGGCACCCGCACTTCTGAGGGCGGGACAGGGGCGGGAGGAGGAAATGGGGCTCCTGTGCCCATCCCCCACCCACGGTGCCCCCAAGAGGGGACCACCACGCCGTCCCCCTCGCCCAGCCTGCTGACAGTACTGGGCTGGGGGGATTGATTATTGATTGGGTGATTGGGGTCGCTAAGACGCCGGGCGGGCCCCGCCGGCAGGCCGTAAAGAGGAGAAGCAGGCGGGGCTGCGTAGGCGGCCAGGCGACGCGGGCTCACTTACGGGTGGTGGCTAGGGCACGGGTGGGCCGGAATTCATGGGGGCGACCCCCGGGCGGCGACGGCGGCGGAGCTGGAGCCGGAGCCGGAGCAGCGCGGGCGGCGGCGCATCGATGCGCTGCGGGCTCGATTGGGTCTCCCTGGGCCAGCTCTTGGGCCGGGAATGGGGCGGCCGCGGCGGGGCCGGCTCCGGGCGCTGCCGGGCGGTGGTGGCGGGGGTGCGGGGGCGGCCGCCGGGCCCGCGGTCCCTGAGGCGGCTGTGCGCCTGGGCTCTCCGGCTGGGACTCCGCCGCCTTCCCGGGCCCGGAGGCCGATGGTCCCGGAGAGGGCGAGCGCCCGGCGCCCCGGGACTAACTGAACGCTCCCAAGCTGCAAACCCCAGCTTTCTTCTTCTTTCTCCCCTCCTTTTCTTCCCCCACCCCCCTTTAGGTTTCTTTCTTTTTTAGTCACTTTCTCCCTCTTCCTTTGCCCTCTTCCTTTTTTTAATTTTTTCTCTGTGATTGTTTTTGCAAGTTTGTTTTAAAAGTTCACAGCATGCTTTCTTTTCATTTAGACCAGGAGACCGTGATCTCACCCGGACGGTAAGATCAAAACTCTCCGCTCGCCCCCAGCCCGCGGGCTTGGGCTCGGTCCAGGCGTCTCCTGAAAGCAGATGTGCCGCCGCTGTCCTCCCCGGCTATAAAGCCGCCTCCAGCGCCTTCCGCCGCGCCGGAGCGCTCGGAGTTGCGGGTTGCAGCCCGGGTGGGACCCAGAGTCTGAGGAGGGCTGCAGCTGGGCTCCGGGCTGGCGGTGTGTGTGGCGGACTCCGGGGCGGGTCGCCGCGCGCGCTTGGCGACCCCTCCAGGCCGGGGAGACGCGGCCGTTGGGGCGAGAAACGCTTCTTGCGAGCGAGAAAACGGTGAGTTGGCAGATGCCGCGGGCAGCCTCGCCGTTCTGGTCGCCGCTTTGGGCGCCTCTCGCCTGCAGGAAGGTCGAGTCGCGGCGAGGTCAGCTCTCGCCGGCTTCTGGCTCACCTGCGAAGCGCCCACTCGTGCGCGCCGGTGACAGAGTGCGCTTAGCCCTGGCCGCCGCGTACGGAAGGCAGGGAGTTCGCCCTTGTGGTGCTTCCCTCCTCCTTCCCTTTCCCTCGCAGCTCTCCCAACCTCTGTTCCCTCCGCCCCTTCCTGCGGGCCGCGGCCTGAGCTCCAGTCCCGCATCACCCGCCGCAGCTCGATCGCTGCCTGGCCCTCCCCCGCTCAGGCGCGGTGCTCGGTGCGACCCGCCCTAACATCTGTCCGTCCAACCATTGGCACATCTATCAGTGTCAATGGGCTGCACGTTGCAGCGACAGCCGTCACGCACAACACGGGCTATGGCGAGGCACACCGCGACCGCACTGCCGTGCGGGAACATGAGAACGAGTTCCGGCCCGGCTTGGCACAGTCTGGATCCCTACTCTTATGTGCTCTTTTAGCCACATTCACGCCCCACTTTAATATCGCGACCCCAAAACGGGAATAGTTTTTCAAGCCATTCAAGGGATGGGACAGATGGAAAGGGGCGGTGTCCATCTAGTTCCTTCGTTCCTCTTCAGTTCTCTGCCCTTTCCGTGGGCTGGGAGTGGCTAGGAGCAGGAAGGGGAGCTTCGCAAACCGAACCAAGCACACGGCAGACCCGCACCCAGAAACTACCTGAATGCAGGAGCTAAAACTCGCTTTACTTGGGCCTAGGCTGAATCACTGGGGTCCTCGGCACGTCTTAAACCAGGAGGTCTCACGATAAAACTTTTCTGGACCTGCCTGGCTGCTGCGTGACGTCCTAAGAAGGTGACTCGCTAGAAGGGAAGAAAATGTAGATCCCAGGGTAACTAAGTCGGATTTAGGGAGAAGTGTGTCTGGGTGGCAGTAAATCTGTAATTGACATGTCGCTTGCAGAGTGAGAGAGGACAGGGCCCTCTGTTTGAGAAGCCAGCGCTTTGGGGGAGTTCCCCAGCCCATCCTCTCAGTGATAACCTTGGCTGTGCTTGCCTGCTCTTGATTTTGTCTCCTGCGTCTCCTCCCCGACGCCTCCCCAACTGTCCAGAGAATAAGAATCTGCACACGTGTCCCGATCAGTCCAGCTGGGCCAAAGGGCCTGACTGTCCTGTAAGAACTTAGGAGGAGGGATGTACAGGGGACATCTGCCAGGTGGTTGTACCTGGCATTTAACCTGACTTTATTCTTACTGAAATATTTCTGTCTGGATACCTGGTGAGTTCTGCCCCCCACGTTGTTGCCGACATAAGCGAGTAAAAAACAGCGCCGCTGATCTTCTGCGAGTTAGAAGCGCTTTCAGGCGAACGCAGAGGTCGTCTTGGTCGGTCCCGAAGAGCCCAGGGAAGGCTGCCGTGGAGCCGGCTGGGGCTTCCTCCCGCTGAAAGGAGAGACCACACTCTAGGGTGCGCAAGCCATATCCAGTGGTCAGTCTTCAAGCTAGACTAGAGGGCGGAAAAGCCCGCGCCCAGCGGAGAAGCTAGAATCCTGTAGGACACACACTGTGCAGAAATCTTTTTGCCCCACTCTTCAAAGAGTTGCTGCTGTCTTTGAAAAACAACAGCAGGCTTCGGCCCCAGCGCGAGCACCTGGTAACTTCTTATCCGCGTGAGTCACGCTGAAAAGTAAACTCCTAGGCTAGTGAGATACTCCCGCCTCTGGGAGGTGCCGCGTTTCCGGGAATAATTTTTCAAGCCCCTAAAAATAGAAGGAGGAAAAACGAGCTGAGAGTTTGGGAGACTCACCAAAACACCCAGTGGCAAATGCCGATAAGTGAAAAGTGGCAAAAATGGCGATTCACACAGCAACCTGGTGGCCCACCCAGCAGCTGGATGGTGTCATTCCCAGAGGCCAGAAAGGCGGTTCTGACACCCGGGATTGCCCCTCAGGCCCAGTGGAACCCTCTTCCTCCTCAGTGTCAGGTACTGAGCTGTATTCAGTAGAAAAGCCCTCAAATGCCGCTTCTTCAGGTCAGGGGTTAGAAATCTGACTGCAGCTTTCAGAATGTAAGGAGCCTGGACACCCCCCCTCCCGCCTACCTGTGCGGGTCTACCCCACCCAGGAACACTAGTGACCTTTGGCTAACCTGAGCCCAACTTGGAAGAGTTGGAGTAAATAAGTAAATAAATAAATAGAAAAAAGGCGGGGGGGGGGGACTCAAGTGTGGGCGTGTCTAAGAACAGGTGGACGGTGGAGGAGGGGCGGGGGCTTGGCCAGGAACACACCCAGGCAGGAATCTCAAAGTCCCTGCCTGCAAAGTATAGCCTGCTGCCTTGGAGGGGAGGCGGCCGGCTTAGGTTGTGTTCAAGGTGGTGGATTGTGGCGACTGCGTGACACCCCATCTGACCCAAAGAAGGCGGAGTTGTGTCCTCAGCTGGAGTGGCTGCTGAGAGAAGAGATGTCAGGGAAATGAAGCCTCTTCAAGGCTGCCATTGCAGAACACGAAGCTAAGGGTGTGCGCCCCTCCCTGGGATCCCTAGTCTTGACTTTGGAGAGGGCTTCCTGGAGTCCCCAGGGGAGCCATGGGCACTGGGTAGTAGCTTCGGAAGCCTACATCCCTTTTCAAAGAGTGAAGGCTTCTGGCCAAAGTATGGGCTTTTAGGGAGCCCAGGCCTGAGCAAGGGCTGAGTAGGTGCATCAGCTGCCCTGCTGCTTGGGCTGACCTGAAAGGCTGGTGCTGGCTTGCAACCTTCCTCACTCCTCTCCACCCAGGGTCCGGTCTAGGCAATGGTGGGGAAGTGTTCTGGGTGCGGAGAGGCCTGCCATCTGCACCCTCAGATCAGGCAATGGAGGCACCTCAGCCCTTAGCCAAAGCCCACAGGAGTGGAACCCTGGGCCAGGCCCTCCCCAGGCGGTAAATTGTTTGCTAAAAGTGCACTTAACACAGTAGCGAAGTTTGTTTCTCTTTTTCCCATAGCTTTGTTTTAACGAACCAGATGTTTTGTCTGTAAATTCTCCCAAGAACTTTTACAGTTTTGACGTGAAATAAACCTTCGAACATCGGAGCGGTATATATTAATGCCACTTCGGTGGGGCCTTGGAGAGCTGCCGTCAGGCGCGCCAGGGTGTGAGCTACGGGTGGGAGTGCGATCTTTGAAGAAAAAGTAGGGGGCTTCTTTGGGCCAGTCAAGAATTGGTGTGGGGCATATGAGGGGCCACCCCCACCCCCTACACACTTGCGCACGCGCGCGCACACTCTCCCTATCCTCTCCCAGCAAGCCGGTTCCTACTTTGTAAATTTATTGTGGCTTGGGGGCATGGCCCACTTTGCAGACTGTAGCGCCTGCAAGCTTGCCCTTTTTCTCGTGGACCACCCAACTCTATAAGGCAAAAAGGGCTTTTGCTATTTTCCCAGGGGAGGCTTGATGCCCGCAGGCTGCGGGGGACAGGGCAGAACTGGGCGGAACCGCTCCCCACCCCGTGACTCCTGCGCTTAACTGGATGTGGGAGAATTTTGGATGGAAGCGGACTTGATACAGCTCCCTAGGCAGCCAGGGCTCGCAAGTCCCCCTGTACAATGCTGCTTCTTTTTCTGATGAAGGATTTGCAGGCAGTTATAACATCTTAAAAGAAAGAGAAAAGAAAAGAAAAAAAGTACACACCTAGCAGCGGGCAGGAGGAGAGAATCTGGTTATCACGGGAGAGGGAGGGAAGGAAACCGGGTCCGCCTAGGTAACTACAGTCTGGTTGGGTGGCTGGTATGGGCCACTTTCTCCGTTTCCCAAGACAGCAGCGCTGGGTCTTCTTTTCCCGTTCCCCTCCCCCACTTTTCTGGACTCTCAGCCTCACCCCTTGGCATCTCTCTCTGGTCCTTAATTCCCCTTCGTTCAATCATTTACCGAACTTTCAAAAAACTTTTTTTTAGGAGACCAAAGATAAAATAAGGAAAATGAAAAGTCTTTATATTTCGGTCTAAAGAGGACAGATGTCCATTAAACTCAATTCGGAGGGCGCAGTTACTGGAGAAATGCCCTTTTATCTAATCCCTTGCGTCAACTCGTGTTGCACGGGGAATTTCCTGAGTTCCTCGCTACAGCGTTTCCCCCCCACGCCCCCCACTGTGGAGTGAAATTTTGGACAGCACTCGAGCAAAGCTAAGGAAAAAAAAATTCACTGCACTGAAGATCGGGCCGGAAGCCCTGAGGCTCAGCCCCAGCGGAGCGCTAGCAGCTCTGTGCGCGGCGGACGCGCAGGTGCCCACCTCTGCCCGCACGGTTGCGTGAGCGGCCCGGCGCTCGCGGGATCCGAGTCGCCAAGCGGGCAGCGCGGTGCTGCTCTGAACCTCGGCTCTTCGAATGCACGAACCCTGAAGCAGGAGGTGGAGGAGGAGGTCCCAGAAATCAAACCACCAGGTCCCAGCAGACCAGACAGCCCAGCTTTCTGCGCCTGGTGACCTCATTAGCTGACCAGGAAGAATCTCCTTTCCCTTTTCTCTGCCCTTCTATCACTCTTCCCCTCTGTCTTACGCATTATGGTTTTGTGCTTGTCTCTAAATTTACAAACCGGGAAGCCCCCCGCCCAACTCTCAGTGGGACAGGTGTGAGAGAGGGGCAGCGGGCTGGAGACTGGATCTTCCTCAGTTTTATTTCTTGAAACCGGATGGATATCACTTATAATTCGAAGTAAGGGGTCCAGGGCTGTTGGGGACACGGTGTACTAGAGGTCAGATTATATGGCATGCAAACAGCCTCTGATCTCTGGAGCTCTGAAAACTCCCAGGCTTGTCCTCCTGGGCAGAGGAGCCCTGATTTTTGCCTTCTCTTCTCGCTCTGTCTTCTGCATCCTCTTCTCCTCTTAGCCTTTTCTCTTCCCTCCTTCCTTCCTCCTCTTTCCTGTTTCCTTTCTGTGGTCTCTCCACCAGTCCCTCTTCCAATTCTCCAGCGTTATTTATTTGAGGTATATCGAGGGCTAGTCCCGAAGAGGTCCAGTCCGGCTGCCTCAGTGAGAAAGGCAGGGCCAGCTGCCCGGTGCCCGGATCTCGAGGGAGAAAGCAGTTTGAGGTTTGTGCATCTTTGGGGGTGGGGGTGGGGGCAGAAATAGGTTGACACTTGGTTTAAAATAAAAGAACATGTTAAGAAGTTTCCAAGCTGCCAATAAAACCCTTTAAGTGGCTCGTGATTCAGTGCCTGGAGTTGCGGTGGTGGCATTGGTAAATGACTCTAATGCCCAAAGAAAAATATTACAAATGCCGCTGTCTCGGCCACCAATCGGGCGCCGCTCTCCAGCGCGGGTGGTGGCTCCTCTCTGGCTCCCAGGGCACCCGCATTTGCATGATAAATTGACCAGACTGGCTGCAGCCAATGAAATATTCAAATTAGGCCAGGGGGTAGGGGTGGAGTCCCTGGGGCTCCCCCTTGGAGCTGGCTGCGGGAGCTGGCGGTGCCACCTCTCCACCTGCGCCCTCTAGAGGCGGGACAGCGCGGGCGGCTGCCCGGAAGATGAGATGGGGGCTGGGGATGGTGGGAAGGGGTTTGAGGGGGAAGGTGATGGGCTCTGAGGGCTTAGGTCTGAGGAGGACTTTGGGCTGCCCTAGTGACTAGGTATGATGTTTACCTGTGTGTTATCCTTAAACTCACTGATGGATTGCAGAAGCAGGTGGCGACTCCAAGGAGGTGGTTAGGAAAAACTCTAGCCTCTTTCTCCCAAACCCTTGTCTACATTCCCTAACAAACGCAGCAGTTAAAATAGTGGCTTGTGCCTGCCATCCTAGCATTCGGGAGACGGCCCAGGAGGGCCAATTGCTTGAGCTCAGTCAGGACTTTGAGACCAGCCTGAGCAAGAGCTAGGGAGCCAGACCCCGTATCTACTAAAAATAGAAAAACTGAGGCAAGAGGATCTCTTCAGCCCAGGAGTTTGAGGTTACTGTGAGCTATGATGATGCCACAGCCCTCTACCTAGGGCGGCAGAGTGATACTCTGTTTCAAAAAAAAAAAAAAAATTGTGTTTGCTTTTGTTGACAGCATTAACAAAAGACCCCTGTTCCCATCCCAGACTGCAAATAACTTCCCCCATACCTCCCACTGCCCCTAAATATTGAGATTCTGGCACAGATATGTCAAATCTTGCCTGAGCACCCACACAGGCCCCACAGGTTGGGGCAGCTCAGGGAGTGTCCCAGCCTGGAGCCACGCATCTTGGCTAGGCCCCGGCCCCAGTAAAGGCCATGTCTGTGTGCAGGCAGTGTCTGTGTGCAGGCCCTGAGCCTGGGCAGGCAGGACTCCTCCCTGGGAAAGCACCCAGGCCTCAAGGCAGCTCCACCGAGTGGGCAAGGAAGGACGTGTGTAAGGAGCCGGTCAGGAGTAGAAGCTGAGCCAGTGGACATGGAAAGGACTGGCTTTGTGACCATCAGTGCCTCTTCTGACTCCACCAGCGCTGACCAGCGCCTGGCCTGGCTTTTCCTGGGGGTCCTAACAGTGTGGACCTCACTTTCCTTGCACAGAAACCAAAGAACAGGGGACTCCTCTGGCCCACTGAGTACCTCTTTCCTCTGCCCCTCATCTTCCATCTCGCTGGAAAAAAAACTTCCCCGGGGCTGCACCTTTTAAACAGCCATGAAGCCGCTCCTGCAGGCTTATTTTTAAGGCAGAGTTTTCAGAAGTGCAGCCTCACTTCTCTGTCCAGCTGGAGAGCGGGAAGGATCTTTCTCGTCTCATCACAGCTTAACATTGGGTCCCTGGGGTGCCCTGGGGTGCTCCATCCCCACCCCTCTTCCCAGCCAAGAGGATGTGCAAGGATGAGGCAGCCCTCTAGGCCCCTCTCCCGATGCAGCCACCTCTCCCTGGCCATTCATGAGGGGGACCCTCCCCTGGGGCAGGGCCTCTCCAAGCCTGAGGGGGATGCCTCCCTCACTTACTATTTATAAATACGCAGAGCAAAAGTACTAGGTCCTGGATACAAATTTGAGAGAGAGTGAATTTTGACTCTTGACCACCTTGCAGATATTAGCAGTACTTTCAAAGTAAGTTACCCAACTGGGAGGGTTAATTCCTAAGAAGCCTGTTATATCATTCAGGGTGTTTGGGAGCTTGGTGGCTAAAGGAAGGGGTTCTGGCTAGGCTTTATGGCAACGTACCAGGGAAACTGCTGGTGACAGACACAGGTTCAGGTACAAAAAACAGGCATCCCTGCTTTCTAAGAGAATCTTCTGTCCCAGTTGGGCTTGAGGGCTGGAGATGGGGTTCCCACCAGGAGAAGAGGTCACTCCCTGCTGGCTGAATCAACTTCTGCCCTTGGAATCTCATTGCCATCTCTAAAACAGGACAGTTCTCTCCAGGAGAACAGCCAGAGGGGACTCAAGGAGGAAACATTCGATCAAAGTTGGAGATACCCTTTGAACCCTTTGGTGCTTGGTCTTATCTGTTGGAGCCTCCAGAGTTAGGCCAGATGCAGAGACACTGGGTTGCTATCTGTGTGCTCGTGGACCTTCCCGGGGCCTGTAAGACTTGTGTGGGATGATGTATGTTGGTGCCTTGGGAAGAGTTTGGTACCCAGTAGCTATCCTTTCCGTGGGGCTCCCTCAAGCCATCGCGAAGGGGAGCCACAGGCTCTGACCTCACTGAAGATGAAGGCTTATATGTGGGGGGAGGCTGGGTGCAGGTGGTGCAAACAGGTGCTTGGAATGGGGCAAAAAGGAAAGAAAGAGGAGAATTATTGAAGGCCGGGAGCAGGGCCTCCTGCCTTTCCGGGAAGAGTAGGGGTGTTCACCGGGCTGATTGGCTGGTTCCTGCAGGTCTTTCAGTGAGCTCGTTAGCGCAAGGGGTGGGTGAGGAGCCGCGCTGATATTTCTATTTTGCCTGTTAGTAGCGGCTGGAATTTGCACCATCCAGGTCAGATGGAAAATAGAAGCTGGGAAAATCTGACACTCTCATTGATTTGCTCTCTTTGCCATCGCTACTCTGGAGAGGAAGAAATGTGGCTTCAAAATTGCAATTAGGAACCAGCCTGCTAAAGGATTCCTCTCATGAGCTCCCGTGCTGTGCCCATCACAGGCCGGTCTCCTCTCGTTTGCTAAGAAGGTGGGTTCATTCATGGTTTTGAGCCAACTGGGGCAAGGCAGACGTGTGACACCGCCCCACAGCAATGCCGCGCAGAAAGGCCCACCAGCACTTTCTTCTCCTTTTGGGGCAGGTCTCTGAAAGGGTGGCAGTTTCCCCAATGTTTTAGAAGTATTAACTTCCTTTCAAACATTCTTTAACCTTTAATGTTTTGTAACTTGATGAAAAGGTCATTTTGTTCTGAGGATGCAGCTGTTCCATAATTGTTGAACTATCCGGGTGAATTCCATCTAAATCCTGAATTCTTTTGGCTCTGTAATGAGAGCCAAACCACACACACCCATGCACACACATGACATAGATGGGCATTTTCCTGCCTGTCTCATGGAGTTCTGTGTGCTTACGTATTTGCATCCGTGCACACACACTCCTAAGGACTTAGGTTTAGATTAATATCACTCTCACAGGATGGCTTCTTAACAGAAAAATAGACATAAGACTTACTCTTTTGAATGACAAGTTTTGCTAAACATTTGATGGCAATCATTTATTAGGTACTGCGCACATTTCCGATTTTTTTGAAAAAGGATTTAGTCACTTTCCAATTCAACATTTCCTTGTTGTCGTAACTACAATAAAAGCTTCCAGAAGCCTAGACGGGTTGAGATGTTTCTTTCTGTCTTCTTATACAGTATCAGCTTCTTGCCTATCTCTGGCTATCAGCCCTTTCTCCTCCACTTTTACTTATGTGCCCAGAAATAGATGGCTGAGTATGTTTGATTTCTATTGAAAATGAGTAGAATTAATAGGTTCAAATAAGAGCATGAAGGAATTTTCTACAAGGAAATTGCATGAAGTTTATGCCTGGACCCCACCCTAAGTATTTTCCTTATTTGAGAGACATTGATAATGGTGTCCTGGATTTCTTGCTCTGAGGATTGAGGGGTTTTTTTGAGACACAGTCTCATTCTGTCACCCTGGATAGAGCGCCGTGACATCGTCATCACTCACAGCAACCTCAAACTCTTGGGCTCAAGCCATCCTCTTGCCTCAGCCTCCCGAGTAGCTGGGACTACAGGTGCCTGCCACAATGCCCGGCTGTGATGACTGAGTTTTTAAGATGAAGTGTCTCCAGGCGAATAAGGAACAGTTGGGTAGAATAGCTCACCTTCAGTCTTTGTAGACTCATGAAAGAAATAAATCCGACCTAAGCAGCATAATAAATCAATAAGGGCACTTTACAAGATTAACAATCATATTAAACTTAAGAGAGAGAAGGGATACTTTTAAAAGAATACAACTTTTACTTAAAAGGTCTCTGGTTGGAGTAAATCAAATGAAGATGAAGTCCCGTTATATGGAACTATCTGGATAGTCTTTCTTTGGGGCTGAATTCTTTTGCATCACGAGAGTCAAACATTGCACATTCCTGCCTCCGGACTGTCTTTCTCCATTCCCTGTGATGTGACTTCTGTCTTCCTATATTTCTGTATTTGAAATACTTTTAAAAGTGTGGAAGATTGTGTAAATTGTATCGTTTAAAGACTAATTATAGGCCAACACCTGCATGCACACGATTCAACCCCCCAAATCCTCCCCAGCACCTCCCAATTCTAATCCCCTCTCCTGGAGGCCACCTCTATCCCTCATTTTTATAGGGACCACGTTCCTGCCTTGCTTGGTAGTTTTAAAGCTTAGCTGTCCATCCCGGTACATACTCACAAATGAAATCATGTTGAGTGATTCTGTGTCTTGTTTATGCTATTCAGCGCTGTCTGGGAGCGTTGTTGGTTCATTTTCAAAGCTCTAGACTATGAACGCACTGCAGCCTATGAGGGTTTTCTGTTCTTCTGGTTTTGTGGCTGTTATGACAAAGGTCACGGTGAACAAGCTTTCTTGACGCCCATAGGGAAGACCTCCTGTATCCCACGTCTTTAGAAATGAGATCACTTGGTTACAGAGCGTGCCTCTCTACAACTCTCAATTGTTCTCCAAAGCGATGGCGTCAGTCCTCACTCCCACGAGCAGCCTGTAAGGTCCCCATTGTTCTGCGTCTCTGTCAGTGTATGGTGTTGTTTGCTATGTGGGTTTTTTTTTTATTTCTAATGTTTCCTAATCTAGCGGTGGAGGCTGCTGCTGTCTCACTTGCTTAATTTGCATTTCCGTGATTACTAATGAGTCTGAGCACCTTCTCAGTTTTTTTTGTTGTTGTTCCTTTGCCCTAATTTGGATTTCTTTGCTTGTGAAGGGCCTGCTCAAGTCCTTCTGCCATTATCTGTGGGACATGTCTCATCTCACTTCAGCGAAGTTCTTCATCACCCGGTTTGCTTAGATTGGGTTGACCAGACTGGACATGTTTCCACGAGATCCCTGACTGTATCTCCAGGACGCTTTTAGTCTGTCAGTAATGCAGCCCCGCGCAACCCCGCGCCCATGCTGGCTGAAGGAATGTGGCTTGTGTTGGTGTGGCTTAGTGACGTGACAGGAAGCCAGTCTTCTCTGCCCTTCCCTGTCCTTTCTGTGTCCAGCGTCCTCTCATCCTTGAGGTGTTTTATCTCACAGTTTCAAGAGGGCCACAAGTGGTACATGGAACTAGTTGCTGCTCTGTCCATGTCCAGCGGGGAGGAGAATCATAGGATATCTTGTCATTGACCCGTGTCATCTCAGTCACTCCTGTCAGTTCCCAGGGGCCACTTGTGGGGGGCAGCAGCCACCTCCCCATAATGCCCTGCCCTGGTGGCCCCCGAGCAGCCTCACAGGGTAAATGTACACTGGGGAAGTGAGGTCTGCCCCAAACACCACTGCACTTACTGCCAGGCCTGTCTGGGTTGGTCTGTTTGTTTGCTCCTTAATTTCCTTTTTATTTATTTACTTCTTTTGTTAAATCATAGCAGTGTACATTAATACTATCATGGGGTACAGTGTGCTGTTTCTGTATACAATTTGAAATACTTTCATCCAACTGGTTAACATAGCCTTCATGTCTTTTTCTTAGGTATTGTGTTAAGACATTTATATTCTACAATTAGAGATTCACATGTACCCTTATAGGATGAACCATAGGCGTGGTCCCACCAATCACCCTCCTGCCACTCATCCTCCCCCTCCCCTGCCCTCCCTCTCCCCTTTCCCCATATTCTTGGGCTAAAATTGGGTTATAGCTTTCCTATGAAAGCTATAAATTATTTCATAGTAGGGCTGAGTACATTGGATACTTTTTCTTCCATTCTTGAGATACTTTGCTAAGAAGAACATTTTCCAGCTCCATCCCCATAAAGAAAGATGGAGGCTTAATTTCCTTTTTAATTTGCATAGAGTAAAATCTACTCTTTTGCTATCCAGTTCTCTGCATTTTAACAGATACACGAAAAAAAATGTAACTACCACTGCCATCAAGATTTGGAACTGTTCTGTTACCCATCCCCCCAAACTTTGTGCTGCCTTTGTGTGGTCACACTGTGCACCCTCCCCGAGCTTCCACTGCCTCAGACCAGCAGCTGCCCACGATCCGTTCTTCATCCCTGCAGTGTCCTGTAGTTCAGCCTTCTCTAGGATGTAGCACCCGAGGAGTTATAGAGAACGTAAACCTTGGTGCTGGCTTCTTTCTCTCCGTGTAGAGCAGGTGGGATGGCTCCACGTTGGCCAGTGCACCAAGACGTTCGTTTCCTTCCCTGTTATTGCCGAGAGGTATGTATGTATGTATTTATTTATTCATTTTGGCTGGTTTGAACCCGCCACCTCGGGCATATGGGGCCGGCGCCCTACCTTTTTGAGCCACAGGCACCTCCCAAGAGGTATTTGTATTTTTTGCTGTGGATGTACCCAAATCGGTTGATCTGTTCATCAGTTAAAAGACAAATGGGGTATTTCCAGTTTGGGGTGATTATCCATAAAGCTGCTATGTACATGGACACCCAGGTTTTGTGTGAGCGTAAGTTTTCATTTCTCTCGGGTTTCAATACCTAGGAGTGTGATTGCTGAGTCATATGGTAAGAGTATGTATAACTCTGCAGGAAGCTGCCAAACCCTTTTCCAAAGTGGATGTACCATCTTATATCCCCACCAGCAATAAGTTGAGAGTTCTACTTGCTTCTAACAAAGTTTTAATGGATAGGAAAGTGCTTTGTAAAGATCAAGGGTGGCTGCCAGGGCCCAAAAGGGAAAATTCCGAGGAGGTATTTCTAAACCCTTAACTGCTGTGGAGTCCTACCTCGTCCTTCTGACCCCCATTTCCGGGTCCTTTGCTTCTCTGAATGGGAGACAGGTAAGTACCCGTCTACCCATTTTACAAATGAGGGCACAGTATTGCCTCTGTGGTTGAGCCAGCCTGGCTTTATATAGTACGGCCATGAGCGAGATTCCTGAGTTCATGATGTAAAATGAAGTGTAATCATTTGGACCATTGTTACGCTATGTGGCAAGAACAAGGCTTATGGATACATCCAAATGTCCGATCAGAATGTCAGAGCTGGCAGGCTCCTTAGCAATTCTCACTTCAGAGAGGATAACCGATTTTTCCAGGCCCAGGTCCCCAGAATCCCAGCCCAGGACACTTTCAGCCTTTCTGGCTGTTGTAGGTGGAACAAAACCAGCTGGTTTAGTGTGTAGCGTCCCAGATCGCGGGGAGCGTCCCACCAAAGGAGTGACAGGACCAGGGACGAGCTCATCAGCTCAGGGTGCCTGAGCGTCAGAACTGAGACTTCGCTTCAGGGCACACTGTGGCCAGAGCCCAGCTCGCTGGCTCTCGTTCCCCAAGCTGCTGCTTTTTTCACTTTAGTGCCCAGTTCTGAGGCACCTTCACATTTCAAACGTCCTGAGAATATGTTTAATTAGAACTTGGCCATACAGCCTTTTAAAATAAAACAGAAGGGACCAGCTAATTATATCGCTCAGCATTCTGTGGCAAACATATATTTTTTAATAAAACACTTTCCTAACCAGAGGAATCCCTTGAGATGCAAATCCTCATTTATAAGAAGTTTCCCAAAGGGACTTAAAAGAGAAGATGCCTTATAAAGAAAAGAGACAAAGAGAGCGGGGAGGGGGATGTTTTCAGAGAGCTTTTAAAAGATACACTCCTTGTGAGGTTGAAGCACAGGTATTTTAAAGGTACAAATTTTTACATTTCAAATGTCTTGTAACCCTTTCCTGTATTTTTGATAATATACTTCCGGGGTTTTCTGGGGGTTTGTTTTCCCCTCTTTTGATGATTCCCATAAATGCCTTTATTTCTCATCTTGGTAGTTTTCTTAAGTACAATATTTAAATAAACAAGTGATTTTCTCAAAATGCACTTTATCTCCTGCTGGGCCTCATCCCCTCCTGGTCTTGCTCTGGGAACAGGCCCTGCCATGTGGGAGCTTACACGGAGTGAGTGGGGTGCAGTGTGAAGGGCTGGGTGGGGGGAGCTTACACGGAGTGAGTGGGGTGCAGTGTGAAGGGCTGGGTGGGGGGAGCTTACACGGAGTAAGTGGG